>JAQFXW010004027.1:0-11398 GCA_034693945.1 Dendrobaena attemsi
AGTATAACATTTCATTAAAATATAGTTAGTTTTGGCGGAAATATTAGCAGAAACTGTTAAACGTCATCAAAAATCAGTCGGTGACGTCACTAAAAGTTGAATAACTTCTGATTTGTTTCAGATATTTTAATGAAAATTGGCAGTTATATGTAGATATGCGTTGCCTTTCCGCCTGTAAAATTTTATTTTAAAATTCCTACTTTTGATGGAGATATTGGCAAAAAACTTAGGGGGTCATTCTATTAGCAAAAAACTCTTAAACGTTTTTGAACCATCAAAAAGCAGTGGGTGATGTCACTTTAAGTTGAATAACTTTTGTTCTATTTTAAATATTTTGGTGAAATTGCCTTTTAGGCTGTAAAATTTTATTAGAAAATTTTCACTTTTGACGAACACATTGGCAAAAAACATAGGGGGTCATTCTCTTTGGCTCACCCTGTATACTGTATAGTGTATAGCACAACTAAACATGCATGCATTCAATGTGTGTTTATGGGGAGCTACTTGACAAGCAATCGACAAGTGCAATTGGTCTCTGTGGCTTCCAAAGACATTTCGAAAACACCATCGATTCATTACAACTTATAAATAGGACTTTAAATATGAATCACTATGAATACGACAGCAAGTTGCCAAGTTGCAACTGAGTTAAAGTTCAAAGGTTGATTCCAATTCACAATTGTGAGCTATACATGGAGAACAAAATTCAGTTCACTTAAGAAATCTTTTTAGCACTATATTGTGAAGGGGTTAACACTTAGCAGACGGAACACTAATTTTATTAGGATCGTAAAAGTTTAAATTACTTAAGAATACTATGAACAAACAATTATACTGCAGTTTGAAAAATAATAGCCACATAAATGGAGCGAATACAGAACCACTGTAAGATTCAAGGTTGCAAGGTCACTTTGTATGAGGTTTGTTCTGAGCAGTAGAAACATTGACAATCATCATACCAGTCATCTTCTAACCCTAGAGACCGTCAGTATGAGAGCAACTGAGCAAGTGATTGAGTGAGTGAGCACAAGAGTGAGTGAGAAAGTACAGAAACATGAATGAGCATGAGAATCTGTGAATGAGTGAATAAGTACAAAATTAAACGAGTAGCATGAGAGTGAGTACAACTCAGGGTGAATGTGAGTGACAATACATGGAAGTAGGGATGTTTATACTAGTTTTCTTTATAAACCAGCACAGTATCTGGTTTTAGAAAACCGACTTGAAACTTGTTTCCGATTCTTTGTCTAATATACCGATACGCTAATGTTCTAATTTTTTATAAGTCAATGGTCACTACTCAAAATGGCCGCCACATAAGATCGCTAATTACTTTAAAAGCACTTGAAAGTGGCAGAATTCACGTGGTCTTCTATCCTATACCATCAGATTTTAACAGGTCTATAAATAAGACACTTACAATTTTTAACCTGATTTTACTAGAAATTGTTAACTTACCGACGATAATTTCGTGAATAACAATGATCTGATATGCGATTGCCGACCAGACAGTGATGCATCATGGAATTATGGAGTGATCTGCCGACTGTATAATAATAAATTGATTATCGTTTCACAAATAATGAAAACCGGTTAACATTTTCGAAAGCGGTAACTTTTTTCTGGTTTCTGTTAACATCCATACGATTAATAATTAATAATATTCTTTATTGTACTCATATTGACAAACGCATTATGATTAAAAACAGGCTATATGAAATACGGTCTGCATAGCATGACACGCAGGTCGGTTTAAAACGGGTTAGCCTTATACTAATGGCCTAAGTGCTGGAACACTCCTGGCATGGCCAATCCAGGAGTGGGGGTGGGCGATCTTATTTTCCAACTGACACAAGACAAACTACACAACAGAAAAGCGTTATTGGCAGCCAACAGAAACTTGAAATAAATTAGTGCCCTACGTGGGCATTGAACCTGAGCCGCCAGATCAGTGCTCAGCTTATCGACCAACCGCTCTCTCCACTAAGCTACGGACCCACCCCGTGAGAATAAAAGTGAGTGAATGAGAATGAACATAAGTGAGCATGAGAGTGAGTGATGGGGCATGAGCTAGGAGCGAATAAGTGAGTAAGCAAACATACCTGAGTGACTGCAAGACACAAATGAGTCAGGGTCAGTTGCCCACTGGTTCATACATCCCACCCCTTCCCCATTGCTCAACCTGCCTATCTACTAATAATATCTGTCAACACCTGTTGAGGAAATAAAGCATCTAGGGAGGTCACAGGCATCTCCCATTCTCCATACATCAACAATAGCAACGACCTATTCGAACCACACAACATGGAAATCCCAGCCAACCTATTATTATCTCTCCTTGGTTGACAAGAAAATTCATGACCACCGTCTCTACCACAGATAACAGGGCGTATCTGGGTCTGGTGACGCCAAACGTAAACTTACTATTAGAATTTAAAAGCACCTGCATTGTATAATTTGTATTGCACCCTTAAGATAAACCAATCATGCAATCCTCTCAAAGTATCTAAGAGACAACTTTCACAGAGCTGCTGTGTCCTGGAGAGTAGACCCAAATACGGAGGAGGGAACGAAGGATGATTATACCGGCAAGAGCAGAGGGAAGATTGTCTAACAACCTTACCTCCCCCCTCCATTTTATTGTCTTATCCCTCACCTTCCCTTGGATCTGCTGCTAACTGAGATATAGCAGGACATGAGTAAGTAAGTAAGTAAGTATCGACTTTAATAATCAGTTGCAGACTGTATTCTGATTTACAAGCACATATCATATTGTACAATCAATCAATAACAAGAATAGTTAGAATATAATATTCGAGTTAGAAAAGTTCTCCGCTCTCTTACATCTGCCTCTGGGAGAACTGTATCGTGTACCCTGGGTCTAAGGGAATACTCTAGTAGGTTTTTTGATGGTAAGTATGAAGATAACACATTTTCATGTTCACATTCCCTTGAGGGCCACTTCCTGTACTCTAGGAAACAGTTAAATTCGACTCCTGTAAAACGTGTCAGCATGCATTCATACTATTACATGTAATCGATCAGCCTCATTTTAAATAAACACAGGAAATTCAATAAATAAGCTGCAACACTCTAAAACAGAAAAGCTACATAGATGCCTGTGGGATATAAATACACATTTGGAGACATATAATACATTTCCTACATTACTACCCTGGTTACCTGGCTTGCTAACAATTCTGTAATGTGTCCTTGTAACGACGTGACTGTGTTATGCCACCAAAAATTGTTATAATTTTCAGTCTGCAACTGACCCTGAATCATTTGTGTCTTGCAGTCAATCAATCAATGTTATTTCTTGGACCAAGAACAAGACACTGACACAACAACTGGTTAGTCGAACAAAGTGGAACTTATTTCGGTCATCATTCAAAGCACCAATATGAAGACCCTAAAGGGAGATTGTCTGCTAAAATGGGTCACAAATAACAATTTACACATGATGAGTATACATGAAACTGTAATGTTGATGGCTGACATAGATTTTGTCATATCACACCATCCTCTTATTATCAAACACCTGTACTCATTGATTTCCCTGCATTACATTACATACGTGTACTCATTGACCCGGAAACATGACAATGTAAAGAGCATAAACAATGGAGTCTAGCACTGCTATTACATCTACCTATCGACTGTAGTTCCACAAAAAAATGTGCCCTCTGTAACTGTATCCAACCACATAAATTCTTAATTAAATGCTGTGAACAGAATCAACCCGGTGCACAAAGTTGCAACGTGCATGATGCATGACATTTGTGTCCGTTTTCGCATGCACTTGGACAAACGGTGCACACATACGTGTAGTGATGTTACATTAAACAATGCTTGTTCCTATGTTGGTGTTGTTCAATTAGAAGCAATGCATTGTTCCAGGCAGGTTTTATTGATCCAGCAAATTTGGGGTTCAATGACTGGCTGAATAACAGTAATGTACTTTTTTACGTTGACTGAAAAGTCCTAACAAATCGGATACATTGGTCAACTTTTGGAACTTCACGCATATGCACATAGCTATGTAAAATAATAATTAAGGATTTATTGTGGACACAGGACAGAGAATTGCTTGTGCAGCAAACTATACTATAGAGGCCATATGTGGACATGTACTACCATTGCGCACCTATACCATACCATAGGAACAAGTCGTGGCGCTGTACCCACTACTACTATAGGTATAAATATCATAGCTGCGTACCTACATGTAAAAGGTGTTCACCTACTTTCAAGGACAAATAGTTTGAACCAAATTTCGGGCAGTAAAGAATCTGAGCACTGTTTGTCAACCAGCCTGCATACCGAGAACCACCTACGCCACGCTACTTTGCACGCTCTGCAAACATTTTTACTTAAATGTTTTCATAAATGACATACCTTTTGAAGTTTTGATTAATGTCTCATGTCCAAGTAGATAGAATAGAGACCTTAAAGGGGTATTAAATAAATATTGATTGCCTGAAGATTTAGATCTGTACACTGCCATAAAATAAAATACAACTGCATTTCAAATTGTCCTTTACAGAAGTGCACCCATGACTACATTATATATATATATATTATATACCTATAATATGTATATATATATATCATATATGACAGAGTCTTTTGACAGAGTATCCAATGGCAAAGAGCAATAATTGTAGACCTATCTTCAAAGAACTTGGTCAAGGTCACCACACAAAGACTATGTAGTAGAGGATTCTCAAGACCATACTTTGAACATCACAGGCCGAGCCCTCTAATTGTCAGCTAACTTAAGTTATATACCCTGATCAATGTAGCCGCTTGTAGCCATTTCATTATTTGTGCATGCCCAAAGAGACAAGTTCCCAGTTGCAATTCAAGTCACTTGGTCACCAAATTGAAACAGAATATCGTATTTTAACCAAAAGTATGATTTTCAGATAGCCACACAACCCACATAAATAAAGTTATTTACCAGCAAGTGCCTCAGTCAAAGACCCAACTTGTATCTCTGTTGACTTTGAAATAACACAAATTACACAATAAAATAAGACATTATCTTGAAAAATAGTCAGATTGCATTCATTATTAATAGGGAGTGACTCATCCGAAATCTCAGTTAAAAGCAGCATGATGTTTAACACACACTGTTAATATAAGCTGGCCAAACATATCTAGATTTGAAGTGGTTGAAACTAACTGTGGCTGATTTCACCATGAAACCTACTACTTTATCCTATGTTGCCAAGACTTATTCAGTCAAAACTTGGTTGCCCAATAAACAAACAGGGACCAAGTTCACATCAGAATCAGACATCAGTGTTTGCATAAATTTGTTTATGGCAAACAGCAACGACAGACAACTTGAGAACTTCTCGAACAGACGTAAACAATGCGATGGACTGTTTACCTCGAGCAGCAGTTTCGCAAACTATTCTGGTCTTATTAAAATGTGTACGTCCTTTTGACCTGCTTCTCTTATCAGGACGTCGAAAGGCAGCCAACAGAATGCACCCAAGTCCTTCAAAGCAGATTGACTCCAAATACCAAGACGGACGCAAATTGTAACATTTATTGCATCACTTGAAACTGCTATCGTCGCAATCTACAGCCTGCCACTACCATATACACATATATACAACCCTGCGTCATCTTATATACACACATGCTTAACACAATTTCATCTGAAGACCGTAAATAACCGGGTATCACAAGTTCTAAACAACCGAGTCAGCAGTGAAGCGATAAGTGCAGAAAGACAAATGCAATTAGTGAGCTTGCTTCAAGAGATTGAATTCATGAGTGATGGTTAAAAAGTGAAAGTGATGGCAGATAAATAAACCTCCATCAATCAATCTGAATTTATATAGCACCTCTTCAAGTTCTCTACTCTGAGGCCCACCCAACCCAGCAAACGTGGAAGAGAGCAACTTGTATAGACCGAGTATACTCAGTACAAGAAACTCTGGGCAGGAGATACATCACCAGTGGAAGCCCATTCCATGACGTTAGGCCGATAATCTAATATGATTTATTGTTTAACAGAATCTACTGTGGTCCAGTAGAAACTTGGAAACAACTACAAGCAAAGATCAGTGGGATCGAAACACAATGAGGCGCCTGTTCATTTTGCGACAACGGCAACGCTCTATCACTTCCTCTATTAAAATTAATTCTACCATGTACACTGTACAGCATCCATTCGTTATTACCCCTAGCGAAATAGAGTATCCCCATAGCAATATAGGTATACCCTGGCAAAATTCAGTATCCACTGGCAAAATAGAGTAAACCCTAGCGAAATAGAGTATCCCCTAGCGAATGAGAGTATTCCCTAGCAAAATAGAATACCCCTAGCCAACTAGAGGATCCCCTAGCAAAACAGAGCACCCCCCATTGCAAAATAGAGTATTTCCGTAGCGCAATTCCCCTTGCGAAATTGAGTACTCCTAGTGAAATAGAGTATCCTTTGGGCTGCTCATAATGTTCAAATCAAATCAATCAAATCAAATCAAATCAAAATCAATTTATTGACACATTATCACAAAAGTATCAGTCATTTTTAGAGTGTTCAGGAGTGTCAATAGGGGGGCCCATAAGGGACCTTGGTCCCGCAAGGGAGGGCCACCTAAGCACATAAACATTTTTTAGGCTAGTATAGTAGCCGTATAGGCCAGTGGTAGCCAACCTTTTGTACATGAGGTGCCACAACATTTCCTGCCCGGTCGTCAGCGTGCCACTATGCATAAAGTTATAAGATTTAGGCTGTTACGTGGCTTTATCCTCGCCATCAGCGTAGACCTGTGGCTTTTTCTTTTGTCCCACTAGCAGACTTAACTCGTACGTGGCTTTCACCATCAATTTTAACTCATCACTAGAATTCTGACCATGAGAAATGGCTGTTGTTCCGACAAAGATGGTTTCTTCTTCTTGATGAAATCAGTTCTGATAGCTGATCCAGGTGAATATTCATCATTAAAATTCCCGTGTAGCTGGTTGAAATGATGCTCGGTGTTGAATTTTTACACACCGAAACTGTCGAGTTACACAGGAGACAAACTGATTTGGATGACTTACCCAATGTAAAAATACTGCTCTTCTCAATTCACGCTAAATTCTCTCAAAGCAATGTCATCTTCGTACTTTTTTTAAAGCTTTCTTATTATCCATATTAATTAAGGCTGTGCTAAAAAGAAAGCTATATCTAATAGCACTGAGTCTGTTTCTTTGTTCGATACTATAATCCTGCAATGGGGACACATTGCCTTCTTATCTATGCAGAGAAGAAATCTGATAACTTATTAATACAGTTTAATGGCTGATGAGTCTGCCTTTACGTAGTGTCCTGTGGGTGTCTGCACTGATTAGCCAATAGGCTTCAACGGTGCAGGATCTGTGGATGCTGCAGCTACGAATTTGTCTAAGGGTCGCTGCAGAAAAGAGATCGACAGAGACAACTCTGATGGACACACTGTGAAGTGTTGACTAACTAGTGAAACACAGCTAAATATTTTGGAATACGGCAAGGTCCCCTGTGCCACCGTAATAGGGCTGGCGTGGCACTTGGTGGCACGTGTGCCGCGGGTTGGCCACCACCGGTATAGGCCTATCTCAGGCTATCTGCCTACGTGTATGCTTAGTGACATAGTCCTATACAGGTTTAGGCAGACTATATCTCTCGATATTTATCTCTCTCTAGCTAGGCACCTATTTCTCACATGTATGTCTGTCAATCCATCCAACCATCCATCCATTTATCCATCCATCTATTTATCTATCTATCGATCCATCCACGAAACTAACAGAACGGCAACATCATTAAGAAATATCATCCATTGTGACAGGCAGTTCGAACTCCAGTAAATCAGAAAAGTCTTTTACAGCAGTAGGCCTACGCTAAAAAACATAGGCCTACATATATATTATTTATTATTATTATTATTTTGTTACTAGCTAGAATCCGTAAAAAATGACGGATTATTTTAAACTCTGCACAAAATGAGACTTAAAATGTAAATTTCGAAATAAATCAAATTATCGTGATCGTAAATAAAGTACCCGTAGTTCGATCAAATTTTCTATCTAAGCAATAAAATCTTGTAGGCCCTACAGCCACCTGGCGAATACATTAGTGAATATTAGCTTTAGTGCCGGACACCGTTACATCGATTGACGTTTACATTATTGTTACCACGAGAATTATGTAGATTGATTATTTTCAAAGTCAACGATATGATAATCGGACTACAATGACGGTTATTGTCATATGAGATGTCATTAAGCTTGGCATAATAATTATACTTAAGACTGATTGCAGGGTTCTCTGTTCTGGTGACGGCTGCCGTGTCCTTCGTAGTCGTCGTCTATATCTCCATCCTGGCCGTCTGCTTCCTACTTATGCGCAGGTAAGCATACGCATCATGTATATACCATGAATCTCTTTTTGTATTTGTGTATTTCTATACAGCCTCTTACAGACCACTACTACTCAGAGGCATATACGGGAGCGTAGACCTATTTAAGGGGGTGTTGAAGGTTCAGTCCCCTCTCCGAAAGTAACTTTTGCAATGTATTTTTAATGTGAAACCCTCAAAGATATTAATGAGAAATTAGTTTCTTGATGTTTAATTAGAGTTTGGAAAGAAATTTGACCAATGTAGCAAAAAAAATAGACGATAGAAACAAGATTTCTAGGATGAAAATGAAAAAAGTGGCGAATGACAAAAAAGGTCATTAAACATTTTGGGCGGAAACACACCACCCCTTCATCTGTTTCTGGCTACGCCTTTGTACATCATCCGGCATCCTAATAACTTATGTGTGTCCTAAGATAAACGCTAATTGGAATGTGTCATTCGATGCCGGCTGCAGATACACCAACCTATGCAGACAGACGTAAGAGTCTGCAACTCGTCGTTGTCGGTGTAGTTGCGCTTATCTGCATTTGACATTCGTCTAAGCTTACGGCTGTTAGTTTGTACACGACATGCCTACGTGTCGACTGACTGCAATTCAGTGTCATCAGCTTTTCACAGGAGGAGTGGGTAGACGTATACAATATCAAGCAAGGCCTACGTCACAGAGGGATGGATGCAGCGTCACTGTCATTCTATGTTTGTCTCTCTGGATATATATATATATAAATATATCTCTTTCCCTGGTCTTGACTTTAACTCAGCGTATGTTCTTGGTGAGGAAATTCTGCTCGTGTCTGCTCTGCACGAGTCTGAGGCTGGGAGAGCTGTTCTGCGTTTGTGATTGGATTAATTATCACACGGCACCACACAAGTCTTTTATACGCCACAGTAGTCAAGCTTAAGCCTTAGAGTGAGTATGTATAGAATATGCTATCCTGAATGTGAATATGCAGATAATGTGTAATAAGTGCATGTAGACTATAGGCTTATTATGCCTTGGGCGACGTCCATAAATGACGTCACGCAATTTAGGCCGATGTTCAACCCTCCTTCCCCTTCGTCACACGTCGTCACAAACCTCCCAACACCCCTCCCCAAAAAAAGACGTCACAGAACTCTGCCCCCCCCCATTACACACCCGAACTTCCATTTTGATAATAAAACATGTTTCAAATAACATTAAGTTTTATTGGAATTGCAATAAGCTTTTATAAGTGTTTAATCTAGCACTGATCAGCTTTGAGTAAGGCAACTAATATGTGAAGTAAAAGTGACTCCAGGTCACGAACTACAGTTGAGAAGGTGTAATTGGGGAATTCAGATTCATATAAACCGAGTCTTGGTTGGGTTTAAGCGCAGTCGATTTGACGATTACCAGGCTTCAAAGTCTCCCCGACAGCCCTAACAGCTGTGCTATCGCTTAATAATTAGAGGCAGTGCATGTATGCTTGAATGCTGTCTCCATAATTATAGCTGACCTTGGACTGCATTCGATGCAAGAAGGAGGGCTTGATTACAAGTGTAGATTACAGTTTGTAGACTATTTGTAGAGGATGGGACTGTACCCTGAGGCAGACCATATTTGGCGGGGGCTCACAGAGACCTATAGTGGAACTGTGAACCCCACAAAGGCCAAAGGGCGCGATCATGCAGAAAGGAATCTATCCAGTCAAGAAATGCACCATTCAGTCGAAATTAAACAAAACTTCAAGTCACTCTGAACATCGTGTCAAATTTGTTATCATTACAGAATATGTAGTACTCTACTTAGTGTACTATTATAGAAGACCATTGACCTTAGTAACAAGTCCAATGATTGCTCAAAATCATCTTTATTCCGAAATCTCATGATCTTAGAAAATTTCACCGAGCATCGAGTACTGTTTTTAAGCCATTTCAACATTTTTCAGTCCATGGCTAATTCACAGGTCACCAAAGCTAAGCTCCAATCAGATCAAGATTTATTTATCATTATTTATTCATATGTTATTTCTATACCGGCTCTTCAAGCCTACTCTACCACTCAGAGGCGATCCCGAGTATCGGGCCTATACAATCCGGAGATGTGTAGGATTTAACACGCCAATTGGCCTCGAGCAATTGTGAGTGATGGACTTGCTCAAGATTCCTATTGCTCTAAATTTACTTAGACATATCCATACCGCCTCTTTCAGTCTACTACTACTGCATAGAGGCGGTCCCGACAACAGCCCGGAGGTATGTCGGAAATTACACGCCGAAGAGCCACGAGAAATACATGTGAGTGAAAAACTTGCTCAAGGTGCCTATTATACGTGTGTCTCGGCATTGATTTGAACCTGCTACGCTGAAGCCGCAAGACTTCAACTATCCCATGCACTACAACACCCCGCTCCACAAGATATAAACTGATTGCATGGATCAATGGACTATTATATTGGTCAGATGTTGGTTTTGTTGGGGCTGTCTGTAGGCTTATAGTGTATACATGTGAACGTGGATGGACTACGTGTACGTATACAAGGAAAATGTGTTCGGTCTAGGCGTAATGACCTCTGACAAACCAACCTCTGTATTGACACGATGCAGCTATTGGCATCGGAATTTCAGTTCCGCGAAGACCTGTAGAGATTTACTTACGCCTCTCTCTCTAAAGCGCCACTTAATACGACCTGTCGAGTCTGAACAACGTCTGCAGAGAGCAGCAGCAGCAGCAGCAGCAGCAGCTGTGCACTGGTTCAATTAGATTCAACGACTTAATCCGATTATCCATAATGCACCTCGTTCTCAACATCGAGCTCTGAATAGCAGTGTGCTATAGAGGTCTCAGAGAAGCGTCGCCTCTGACCTCACGTGTCGTGAACTCATCTATGAAATGACTGTATATTTACCACAAATATATATAGCTACAGGTCAGGCTGGTCTAGGAGATCCCTGGAGTATATATAGGCATCGGCCTATACTCCTTAATTGAAGTGGCGCTGTATAAATTTTCGGAATGAAATGAGTTCACG
>JAQFXW010004028.1:0-11397 GCA_034693945.1 Dendrobaena attemsi
ATTATTAATTTGAAAGAATCATAATGTGTTCTGAGGAACGTCGTATATTCTCCTCTGCTGGGTATATATTATAGGCCTACGTTCAGAACCTCATAATAAGCTGACACATTTCATATGAAGCATAATTATATAGCACATTTCCTTAGTAAAATATGTTAATGTTTTTTACAAAATATTATGTGTAAAACAAAGCAAATTATCGCTGAACAGGCGGTTTTCAGTGATGTTTTAATTGTTTTATTTATTAAGACTTTACAATTTCCAATTTACATTGCCGTGACCCAATTTTTGTGGGGATCACTGGCGGTTGAGGATTTCCCAACAGGGGGGCAATTGGGAGGCAAAGGAACCGAATGGGGTGGGGGCAAGCTAATTAAGGCCTGGTTTATTAAAACCTTTTGCTCAATATATACAATGTATGACACAGAATGGCACTGAAACTCTCTGAAAGCACGATTGAAGCCTATAATGACAGAGTTCTGGCACGGCTTATCCTGAAGCAGTGTAAACTGTGAAATGAACATGTTTTTGCCCATTTTTCTTAATTTGAAAGAATTATAATGTGTTCTGAGGAACGTCGTATATTCTCCTCTGCGGGGTATATATTATAGGCCTACGTTCAGAACCTCATATAAGCTGACACATTTCATATGAAGCATATTTCTCTTAGTAAAATATGTAAACTTTTTTACAAAATATTATGTGTAAAACAAAGCAAATTTAATATCTAACAACGACAATAAGCCTATAGCTTCAACCGCCCTTTTAGCAGTTGCCCCCATCCTCCAGAAACAGCCACTAAACATAATTTTAATTATACCAACTCGCCTAGACGATCTCGAATATTACGATTTACCGCAAGAAACTATACACGACTTATGCCCATTGTTAGGCGATGGCACCCCATAGGTCACGATCTGTAGGTTAGTAAGGAGTGCCGACACGCTTGAGAGGTCGACAGGTGCGAAGGGCTTAGGAGGCTAAGACTTCTTCAGTCTGAGTTTGCGCGTTGACCATGTCGGTCGTCGTTATTTTAGCGCTTTCAGATAACTTGTTTCGTAGGGTTGATATCTCGTTCCTAGAGAACTTGTTTTTGTCGACAACCTTATCGCTTTCAGATCATTCGTTTCGTAGGGTTGATATCTCGTTCCAAAAGAACTTGTTTTTGTCTACAACCTTATGTCCGTGTGACATTGTCAGTCTACGTTATTTGTAATTAAATGGTTAAATGAGACCTTTCGTTTGCGAGAATCAATATTTCAGAAGAGTTTCCCTAAGTCACGAGCGACGAACCCTAACAATAGGATATGTGAGGTTTGTTGAGAAGAGGGATGCTGCAACGCTATTGCCGCTTATACAGCAGGTTATAGAACCGGGTTCAGTTGTGTATCTGATCAGTGGGCAGCATATAGAGGCATCCCGAACTTGCCGGAAAATTATACACGCCGAATGGTGAACCACTCGGAAAATCTTGTCGACCATGTGACCGGCGCCCACACAAACAACGTCGAGGCCTACTGGATGCGTGCTAAATCCAAGTTCAAGCGGATGAACGGCACTACCAAAGGCTTGGTACCATACTATCTGGACGAATTTATGTGGCGCGAGAGATACAGCAAGACAGGCATTCTGGCATACCTTAATATGCTGCATCATATTGCCGAAAGGTAACCGTGCTGAATGGTTTCGAAGGTGGTTTTGTGGGTTGAGTGCAGAGTGCAAACGGCCAATCAACAAACGGCCCTTTTCAGGGCCACCAAATCTACAGTGACTCTTCTAACATTCGAACCTACACAGTTATTTATGCACTCTGTATAGGCCTAGGGCCATGTATTGAGCAAACAAATGTATAGATCTTATCTCTATATTTACGCATGTAGTTTCCTTTGATCATGTTCACCAATCGCTTGTGTTGATAAATGTATAGACAAACAATGGTATTGGTCAAGTATTCAAGTAATCAAATGTATTCAGATGTATAAACGGAGGAAATATAATAACTACACCAACTACACCAACAACACCAAGGAAATGTGTATCAACATGCCTATTAACCAAACAGTGTAATACACAAGACCCACAGATAATATACAATACCTACAGAGCATAAAAGAACCCTTGTTAATTTTAGTCATTATCATTATCATCATTTTAGTCATTATCATTATCATCATTTTAGTCATTATCATAATTTTAGTCATTATCATAATTATGAGTCATTATCACAATTTTGAGTCATTATCATAATTTTACTAATTATCATAATTATGAGTCGGATGGACCTAAAATGATAATGACTAAAATGATAATAATGATGGAAAATTATTTCTATTTTATATGTATTATCAGGATGTATATTTATTCTAAGTCGAACTAATTTCAGACTTCAGTTATGTTTCAGTCACAACATAAAAAAATTGGTGTGTGTGTGTGTTACTACTACTACAATCATTTTAGTCATTATCATTTTAGTCATTATCACCACCAGCAGCTATGCTAAAATCTGGGACATTTTATATGTTTTCATATTTGTTTGAACTCAGTAAATGCATACTGTAACTTACGTTGTGTATCAGTAGATATTACTTTGACAACGAAGAGGAACAGGGAGAAATACCAGGAGAATTATCAGAAGGATTATCAGCAGAAGAAGAAGAATTATCAGCAGAAGAAGAGGAATTATCAGAACAAGACATATCGCATACAATTAGGTGCGACAGCACCACACAATTAACTCTATCATTAAACTTACTCTGTGACATAAACACTGTACATTAGTACAGGTAGCTTGCTACTTTTGATTCCTTATTTAGAACCGCAATATTTATCAGCACTAGTTGGTATTTGAAAAATACTCGCGAGGTGGTAATAGTAGTAAGGCCGGATGATAAGTGTTATCGATAATTGAAGATGCAAATATACAGATGCAAATAAAAACAGGTACAGATACAGAATCTGAGTATGAAATAGATGAACTGACGAAACAAAAATCCAAAAAAAGAAAAGCGACTGAAGATAATTCCCCAGTTCTAATATCGATAAATGGTCAACTGACACAGATGAGGTTACAACAAAACGAATTAGAAGAGAAAATAAACAAGATCCTAGTAGAGAATCAAATATATGCAGTATCAGATTCAGATAGGAACAGCAACTTTGAGAAAGACATTACACAGTTAGATAAAGCGATAAAGGAGATGGACAAGTTAAAAGCCTTGCCAACTTATGATAGTGATCAAATAGGCGTAGCTTCTGGTATGATGTATGATAAAGAGAAGGAGGCATTGTAATTCTTAATAGCGTCCAGTCATTAATTAACAGAAAAATAACTTTGAGTGATGACGACGAAGTAGATACCATGTAAATATGAAGCCTATTTATACTATGAAGCTTCATTAATGAGCACAGACTATTTAATGCTGTGAGTTGAAAATTAAGGTATTGTCTAGTTAGGAAACTTTCTTTCATAATATTTATTAAACTTAGTTAAAACATTATACGTACCCTTAATGACAGATGGATAAATTAAGCAAAATTATCATAATTTTGAGTAATTATTGTTATCATAATTTTGAGTCATTATCATAATTTTGAGTCATTATCCTTTCACTAGAGGCCCTAATCCATTTACTGGGGACCCCGGGTGCTGGGAACCATTATGAATCAATCTGGATAGATCAGTCTGGATGGATCAATCTGGATGTTATTCCATTTGAGTATTGTATTGGATTGTGTATGATGCTCGAGTTGAATAGTAGTAAGGCCGGATGGGTCCTCATTGGTAATGTCCGCGATTGTCTTTATTTGTTCTAGGTCAGTATTATGATATTAGAACTGGCTTAGATGGTTAGACTCAAAAAACACAATGGAAAAATTAATCTTCTTCTGACTCTGTGAAGAAGGCCACAGATTACCAAACATAACAACTATGAGGAGATACATATTCTTCAGTCGCTTTTCTTTTTTTTGGATTTTTGTTTCGTCAGTTCATCTGATTCTTCTTCATCTGACTCAACAACCTGCTCAACAACCGACTCAGATGAAGAAGAACATGACTGTGTTTATATTTTATCATTATCTACATGTTCATCGAAGAGACATAATTCCTCTTTACTGCGTTTTCTATCTCGTGTTCTTCATGAGTTGAGTTAATATCAAAAATGAACGACTAAAATGATGATGTTCTCATAGGTTTTCTCTATTTCTCCAACTGATGATTTGATCTCTTCAATTGGTTTGTTAAGGTCTTGGTGTAATGTTTTATATTCTCTGTTGCATTAGCATGTGATAATTTTAGTCGTTATCATAATTTTGATCATTATCATAATTTTAGTCTTTATAGTCATTATCATTATATAACTGTTTGTTGTATATTCCAGTTGTATATTCCAGTTGCATACTCCAGTTGTATGAACCGCATGGTACAGATACAGAATCTGAGTATGAAATAGATGAACTAACTCATCATATAATCAGGCCGCTGAAGAGTCGAAGCACGACGAAAGCGTTCTACCTCCTCGTGTTCTGATTGTTCTGATTCTACTTGTTCTGTTGCTAAGGTCATATCTTAACCTTCCAGCGTGGGAACACAACAGAAGACTACAGGCGAAATATCCATACTCTAACCACCACCCTACCACTGACCCTAATCAACAACAATTTAATCAACGACTTACTCAATTTTGGTTATTTGCATCGTTTGAACATAAAGTCACTAGTCAAATGAGCATATGGTTGTACTGATGGTATATAAGACCCATGTCTTGGATTGTATGTCATTTCTTCATGAGGAAGTGTACGAATTACACGAAATGTCGGAGACCGAGTATTAGTTGTTTCTGTCGTCGTTTTGAAATGAGTTATCGTAATGAGAGGCATCATCGAGCTCCGGATCAAAGAAGAACACATACGTTTGACAGGCGACAACTGCAAAATGATACGGGTAAGCACAGCAACAGCCAACCCACCTTTGACTTTAAGCGCCTTGAGGCTTTCATGGAAAGCATGTCCAGATCCGCTGAAACACTAACGGGGAGGTTGAATTCGCTTGAGAAGGGTCCACCTTCTCGACCAGAGGCAACGGTAGGGGCACAGGCCCGTCCTGCCCAACCCAAACATCTTCTACTGTAACTGGCTCTTAAAATGTGAATGTCTTGCACTCTGCATCCGCTTCGGGGCGACCTGCTTGGACATCTGCACCTGCATTTGGACGACCTATTTGGACTTCTGCATCTGCATTTGGACGTCCTGTACCAGCTCCAGCTCCTGCCCAGCTCAAACCCGGTCCAACCTCTAGATCTTCTGCATCTGTCTCTGGGCAAAACTGACCTATGGCTGCTGGTAATCGGGTAGTAACTGAACCTCTGGTACTTTCGGCTAACCCTGACTTCTCACAAATCTGCAAATGCCTTAACCGCGTGGTCCAACTTCGGAGACATCTGAACTTGAAAATCCTGCCTGCATCTATCCAAAGGAACATCCAGCATGTCGCTAAACACATCAGACCTTTCCAACCGACTGATGATCTTGCAAAGGACATCTCGGCCATGTTCACTCGCACGGATTCTGAACTTCGCGATCACATTCTGCACCACTATACTGAATGCCTGGAATCTAACCTGTCTAGTCTGAAACTTTCTAACCCGCTTGATAAGGACAGAGCTGTTGAAATCGTGCTGAGCCAAGAAATCAGTTTCATCTGATGTAGAAAGTGATTAGCTAAACACTAATAGCAAGATATTGTGTTTATGATCGAGTTCAACAAAGGCTTTTGCATTATTTTCTGACTCCATTTTCAATACGATTTTCTGTATTATACGATTTTTTGTATTATACCGAGTGACAAGTGTAAATTTTAAACTCAAGACATTCCATCTCATGTAAAAAAGTTATCAAGACATTCTAATCCAATGTGAAAAGTAATCAGTCTTGCTGTTCGAAGTCTTGGCCTCAAGTGTGCTTGATCTCATTTTCAAAGTCTTTGGTTTTGAGGCCAAAGGTCTTGATATTTCAAGACAAAGATTCAACTGTCGATTGAAAGTTATTAGTTAAACCTTGCTTTGAATCACTGAAATTGTTAGTGTAAATTTAAAACTCAAGATCTGATCTGAAAATTATTAAGAATAAGCTTCCTTATGTCTTTTTACTTTGTAGAACAGACTTCGTAATTTCTCTTTATAGTTAAACTTTTCTTCGTATCACTGTCACCTAACTTAATTATATTAGCTGTTCTCCCTGACTTGGACATGAAACGCTGACAAAGTAGCCCCTGAACTTCACACCGTAGACCTGCCAGATCTGAGTGCAAAAGCCGCTTATGGATATACCCGCAAACCCCTATCCTTCCGAGACCCCACATCCCGCGATAGGACTGTATAGATACTTAATCCTGGCTGGGGATCAGCCATCTTGTTTTAGATCCGTAAATTAAGCTATGACGAAACTGTTATTACAAATTAAGCGTAAATATTACATATTACATTGACGAGGAATTTCATTAATTAAACGATTTAATTAAATGAATGCACAATGGCAACGCTAATCGGAAGAGTTGATGCCTTCGAGGACTGCGATGATTGGACATCGTACTATGATCGGTTCATTACCGCGAACGACATACCTTCCAAGAAGCATGTGCCTGCCTTGTTAAGCCAAATAGCGTCCCGTTGCTATGCGCTGCTGAAAGGCCTAACGGCGCCAAACAATTCTGTCATCTAAAAGTTTTAAGGAGTTAACTGATTTGTAGGGCTGGAAAGTCAATGCTTCGTTCTTACACGGCATATAGCTACTGGATGAATGCCGTCATTGGAGCAAGGCAGATAAAAGTACGTTCGAGTTCAAAGGCCTCTCGTAGTCAGAGAATACAATGCAAAAATGGGCGGTATCGACTTGATCAGTTTCTACAGGCTCAAGGCACGTACCAAGAAAATGGACTGTGAGAACCATGTTTCATCTGCTTGACCCTTCGCTAGTCAATTCCTGGTCACAGTATCGAGAAGACTGCACAGCAATTGGAGTTGCACGCAAAGCCATCATGCAGAGTCTTGACTTTCGCTTCGACATTGCTGAATACTATCTCCCTGTCGCTGACGACACCAGTAGCAGCCGTAACTCTGAGGACTATGCATGGGCGTGTATCGGGTGCACTGCACCTGCCAGAATATGACTTGTGCAAGTCTACAATGCGCTGCAAATTTCAGGGTTGTAGTGAGAAGACGGTCATCAAATGCAGCACTTGTGTTTCCCTGGATACCAAAACTGCTATGCTGTCTTTCACAAGGATGCTCAGTAGAACGGGCAGCCTTTATTTATAATTTGTTAGTTGAATGGTAAAGAAGTTTCATATTATTATGTGATATGTTCTGCAAACGGTTTCAGATGATTTACTATGGTGTTGAATGAATTCAGTTGAAAAGGATACAATTAGAATAATGGTAATGATGTAATGTTAGGGCCCGCTGTCCTGAACACGGGATATCAAATATTTGTGAGAAAAAGAAATAAATTTTTTAGAAAGTTGTTGCATGGTATGATTGTATCCTAAAGAAGAGATAAGTATAAATAAAAATCTTTAAAAGAAAATTGTCTGGGCCTCAGATGGCTATAACATGTAGGCTGTTCATATTTTGTGAAGTAGGGTCATACAGGGTAAAGAAACTCTCCACATATGAGCACCCACGCCGAAAACATATTTTCAAATATTCCCGGAGCGCCATCTGTCGAATTTCGTTAGAACGACAGCGCATCATCTCATATACACCGAATTCAATGGTGTTTTGGTAATGTCTGATTTTTCAGGTAAATTAGAGTATAATTTAAGAATTTGGTTGAAGAAATTAAATATATTTGACACTTTTGCTTACTGCATCACCTTTTGTGTATTTCGTGGATGTCTTTGAGGCAAATGTTTTTGGTTAGACAATTCTTTTGTGCTTATGCTGAATGGCTTCAATACGTGATCCTGATACTGCAGTTTTGTATTGCCGACTTTGAAGTGTGCTACTTGTGACTATACCCATGTAAAAGGCTGTAAAGATGTCAGGTGCCCATATTAGGTCTACGTGCACTTCATCTGAGCCAACAAATCCTGGTCCAAGGACTTCATATTCCTTCTGCTATGAACTTGTTTACTGAGCTGAGCAAGCATCCAGTGGACGTTGCCCTGCAGGCAATGTGCCCATGAAAAACTTATAACAACATCTTCTTAAAAGTGATTTAAAAGACATAAAACAAGAATGAACCACCAAAAACGAAGGAAATTAATTTTTTTAAAGTGCAGACTTGAAAAAGAAATGGACATACCAGTTGCAAAACCTAAGACTGTACAAAAGACAACAATGCCAGCAACAAAAAGGTAAACTATCTTCCAAGAACAGGTCAAAAGCATCTGGATTGAAAGAGGGTGATAATTGTGAGTGCCCATACTGAAGAAAGAAGACTGGATTAGATGTGATCACTCCAAGGCAGTGCAAGCAATGGTGTTTTGAATCCTGCACCGATTACACTGGGAACAAGAGTTTTGTATGCGACTTCTCTGTCGATAGGCCTAATTAGGCCTGTTACTTATTGTTTCCAGATGAACACATTTAAGAAACAAGATTCTATCATGCAGAAGGACGTGGAATTTTTGATGATAGAAATACAGCATAGGCATATATGTACTCATATAAATAAAACTATCCAGGGATGTATAAAAATAACATCCCATATATTCTATTCCATCCGGGATATGGGGTTAGATTATCTCATCTTCGCAGATACATGTACTCTTAAGCCTAAGGGGACAGAATATGATGGAACACCAACGTGAAGCTGTTCTTGTTAAAACTCTGTCATATCTCCATCTCTCTCATTTTCTCTGCCTTTCACGTCCATCGCCACTTCTTATTTCTGTTACAACTTTGTCAAGAAATCCAGGGACGTCAACACGAGCAGACTGGAGTCCATGATGCCCCACTGATTGTTTCAGTCTACCGTAGATAGAATAAAATTGTCCTACACAATATAAAAGTAACAGCAATTCATTTATAAGATTACATAATCCTTGCGTTGAAACTAAGCTACTTAAATGTTGGTTTCCCTACAGGCTGAGCTACTATAAATATAATCATAGGCCTACTGTCTGAAGCTGTGAGGATTTCTTTCAACATGTGATAGCCGCATAGGCATATGCACCACACAAGCGGTTGTTCACAATGTAGGCCCTATATTATAATATGTTACATTAATTACTTCATACTCAGAAACGAAGTCACCTTGTTTCTTTTTATTCCCAGTTCCAGTATGCGCACCAATACAGTACTACAGCCGTTTACTTTCTTCCGGAGATCAGGTATTTTTGATCCATGTGCGCTTTCAGGACACCAAGTACTCTTCTGACGACGACACTGAACAACGACCGATGGTGCGTAGAAGCCAACCATCAGGCAATCCTCAGTTTCTTCAAATGTGCAAAGACTTATTTGAGTCACCTTGTTTCTTTTTAGTTCCAGTTAGTAGCATTGATGCTAATGTCTTTCAACATGATGAGCCGCTAGGACGCACTCCGTATCAAGTGACTACTCTCGTCGACTGCTAGACATCAAATCAAGTCCTCTGTCGGAGTTCTTCCTCAATTACATCTCTAAAAATGCTCGATTCAAGGGAAGGAATCTGACGATGTCGAAGCTGAGCTAGGAAATTGCTGGGTAATGGATATCTTCTACTCTGATTTGAAGTATATCGACATTCAAATGACTCCAGCCTACGATTTCCTCACACTAGTAGTGTGTGATGTGAGCGGTGTTTTGGGATTGATTCTTTGAGGAATTCAACGTTCCTCAGTTCTTTATCCAATTATTTTATTAAATTTTTAATTCTGTTAAGTTAGCTAACGGCAACGACGTTAAAAGTCGATGTGCCAAGTTGGATGCGGTCTTCTATTCTACAGTGTAACTTGTTTTGTAAGTAGCACTTCAAACATGGCTGTTGGTGACATCTCCAAAGCTCAACAAAAGTCATTCGATGGTAAGGTCACACTTAAGCCCTTATCTACTAATTCAATTGTCATTTCACCAGATGGTATTTCTCCAATTCTCACAGACTGGTAAAGGCTATGGCGAAGAACTGATTACACCACAAGTAAACTTACCCCTTGAGGTGGTAATTACTTCACCAATGGTGGCCTCCGATAACGAGGCTGCTGATGAAATAAATAGTCGTAAATGTAAAGGGGCTGATTTGTCCATGTGGAAGAAATATTCGCCTGCATCTGCATAATGGTGGCTCAGATTATGTTAGTACTAGAGGAGTTCCAGTAAGGGTAAAAGCTGCAGGTTGTGCTCATTGCAGAATGAAATGCTTGTCTCTGGTTTAAGAAAATGACAAAGACAATGTATTCAAAGAATATGGCACACAGACAGCAAAGCTGAGCAACGGGATTTCATTGTGAATCATATTCACCGAAAATCCAATCTCTCTTAAATAATAACTATTCTTCACATAGATAGTTATTGCTCCTCTATCATGTCACTGTGAATGGGGTGATATTTAAGGTATAGAGAAGAATTGAAGCCTGCTAACCATGGCTCTACAACAATAAGAGTCAATATCTACACTCTACAGCCATTCTAGTGAACTGGAGTGAAAATAAGCAGCCCCCAGTATCATCACCCCAGACAACATGGACATTCCAGGCTGTGCGATTTGCAGAATTCCGCTGGCTATGAAGGGAGTTCTGTGAATCCATTGTGTCAAAGAAGAGGCATCCAGGATATCTAATCTCGCAAAGAAGCGCGAGACGGCATTCACTGTTGCTGGGTTCTCTAACTGGACAAAGGGAATCGATGAGTTCAGGAATCACCACAAAAGCCAGAGTCACTGATTTGCTATGCAACAACTACTCGAACGCAGCCGCTCACTTGAACAACAATTAAGTTGTCAGAGGTTGACATACCAGCAGCAAGGTAGGCATTGCTTGTTGGTGCTTTTTATATCTTTACAGCACCTTGCACAACAGGGACTGGCTCTGAGTGGTCACGGTGGTTCAAATTTAGCTGCTCGAGCCTCAGTAATGCACATCCAACTTCAAGCACGCTATAAGACTGTTTCTGGTATGCTGACTGCTGTTGGTGAGACTTTGTCTGATATATATATATATATATATATATATGGTTTTCGTGACAAAAATGCATTTGACTAGCTGCTTGCAGAAACTGCAGAGGTTCTTGCAAAACTGGATTTTGAAGGGCTAAATATTCAACTCCACATCGACAGGGCCTATGTCGTAGGGGGGGGGGAAGAGAATGCAGACTGCATCCAATTTGGGCCAGGGGGGAAAATTATGTTCTCCCCCCCTAATGAAATTGATTTCGTTGCAGAACCAGAACAGTCAGAGTAGGCCTAGTCACGGGCTCACAG
>JAQFXW010004029.1:0-11397 GCA_034693945.1 Dendrobaena attemsi
GATCTTTAAACTGAGGTTGAAGTTCTAATTCATTGTAGACTTATTAATCTTACATTGATGTTGCCTAATACCGTTCCAATGTCCCATGACTTTTAAGCTCAAAAGTGTTCTTTGAATCTGTGATGTTGCTTGCATCCCTTCCTAAATCCTCTAGGTGGAGAATTTGTGAACGGTGGAATTGTGCATGACATTTGTATCTTAATTGAGAGCTGATTGTGTCATCCGCAGGTCGTGAGGAGGGTCAGCTTTGGTATCCGCGTAAAGTGGCAGTCATCCGTCCAACTGGAAAGTACGTCATCTGCGACCGTGGAAGTGAAAGGTCCCGGATGCAGCTCTTCACTAAGAACGGACAATTCATCAAGAAGATAGCCATTCGATACATAGACATCGTCGCTGGCTTGGCCATCACCAGTCAAGGTTGGCCGAACAAACAGTTGACACCTGTGCATTGTGTTTTCTCTTGGGTGCATTGTTGAAAATGTATGGGCTATTTCTCTACAGGTTACTTGCAATCTCATATCTCGGGATTTTCCAGGCGTTAGAGCTAGAAGCTTTGCATTCCTACATACGACGTAGTCACCTTTGGTGGGTCTTGGGGCAGTCGTCCCCTCTGATCGGAGAGATAGGAGAGTCCTTGATCCCGTTTGCTTGCACCGCAACAGTAACTATGCAAAACCATGCCTCCTTTTCTGTTGTGGGTCCAGTGCTTTGGACCTGCCTCCCTCTTGAGTTGTGATTACTCCCCAGAATGCACCCTTGTCCTTTCTGAACAAGCTAGAATCAGGAGCACCTCTGAGTAGCTTTTCTTGAAGAGGTGCTATATAATTTTTCAAATGAATGAAAGTATGTTACACATGCTAGCCAGAATTTACAGCTCTGGATCAATCCGAACTGGTTGCATTGTTTGTAGCGACTGTTTATGTAGTCGTCTATGGGCATAGCAAGCATAGCGTCTGTATTCGATTGACGTTTTGCTGTGATGTTCTTCTTCTGAAGGTCACATCGTGGCTGTTGACAGCGTCTCGCCGACTGTGTTCTGTATCTCGGAATCTGGAGACCTTGTCAAGTGGTTTGACTGCAGTGACTACATGAGAGAGCCATCGGATATTGCTGTCAGTGGAAAGGATTACTATGTCTGCGATTTCAAGGTATGACCTGAAAACAACGCGATCCCCCATTCATGTACATTCCCAAGTCGGGAGGATAGCACTCACGTGTTATAGGAGATCACAGTGTCTGTTGAGCAGGCATGATTTGTGAGCATTTGATGTGAACAAGATGGTCATCATAGTACAAAGCAACTGAATATAGTGTGACTTATTGTCATCACATAACTGCATGATATTAAACTAAAAATGTAAAACTTTGCCAACTGCTTAGGGCAGCTGAAAATACCAATTTCTTAAGTCCTCATATTCAGTAACTGTAAGATTCAGCCATAACAATAGAGCATGTAGAATTGTAGACAACTCGAAAACTGGGACTTGTCCAACAGCAGTTAACATAACTATAAGTTCTCTTCGTTGGTGGTGTTTCAAGACACACGACTGAATTATTAAAAGAAATAGCTGATGAAGACAGTGTGATTTGTATGCCAGTGGACTTACAGCGGTTCAACGGGTGTAGCAGTGGAATCTTATATCTTGACTTTAAATCTCGTGTGTCAATTTCAGGGTCACTGCGTCGTCGTTTTCAATGAAGACGGCCAGTTCCTTCACCGTATTGGTTGCGAGAACATCACCAACTACCCCAATGGCATCGACATAAGCGACGCCGGTGACGTCCTGATTGGTGACAGCCATGGCAATCGATTTCACGTGGCCGTATTCCAGCGCGACGGCCATCTGATCGGAGAATTCGAATGCCCCTACGTGAAGGTGAGTCGATGCTGCGGGCTGAAGATCACGTCCGAGGGATACGTCGTCACCCTTGCAAAGAACAACCAGCACGTTCTTGTTCTGAACACGCTGTACATAGCGTAAGAACGTCCCAAAGTCGAACGGCCGTTACCAAAGCTACGATTACCTGTCGACGCTTTTCTGAGAATTTGTACCTTTTTGCAAAATCTTTAAAAGACCACTCAACGGCCTGGTGTGTGTATACTATACGTGATGCCAAATTGGTTGGCAAGCAATAATCTACTGTATCCAATGTTTTACTAATCGATTATTATCCAGCAAGCACCTTATGCGTACAGTGACTTATCGCTCTGATAATTTTACCTTCGTTTTGTTCTGCACAAGTTCTGTAGCCATAGGTGAGATGCGGCAAAATTTTATTTACCCAGCGCTTGTACAGTTCCTGAAACGGAGACGGTTTTTTGTTTCGCTGCCATCTATGTGACGGCTGAATTGTTCCGCGTCGCTGGAGGTGGATTTTATTCTTGCTTATTTCTTGTGAGACTTGAAGACGGTTATATTTTGTATAAAGCTTACCTCTGATGCATCTCGTAGTTAACTGTTGGTCCCTGGGTTTTGCTTTTCCTATGTTATTTTTAGTCGATTAACCATTAACAACTAGACACTTTTAAATGTTCAGGTTTGCACCCAGGTTACCTTTTTTGACGGAGTGCATCTTTCGATTTTTGCCGTTATCTCGTTTGAAGCGAGGTTCTTGCAACATATTGAAAGACCGTGTGAGTCCTGAAGGGTATTTTGGTAGATTTTTTATACAGAGTAGGTAAATATTGGTTAATTTGCTTTCAGTGAATTTTTGATTGTTTAAAATTTCTTATCACTCTTCTTCTCTGTCGGCTTAAGTTGTGACACGGTCCTGTCCACTTGAAACGCATTTTATTTCGGTTGTTGGTTCGTTTCAAAGTCGAAATAAGATTTATTTCCTTTTGTGTTTTTAACTCTGCCTTTGTTTGATTGCTTACATTTTATAGTTTCTTTATTTGTGCCATCATTTACGAATGGAGACTGTTTTTATTTTTACTTATTCTTTGTCCGCGTATCGATACGTACAATGTGTATACATTATTAACAGAGGTGTTGCTTGTTTTGTCCATTTTTGGAGCCATTTCTCGCCGGGTTTTGGTGCTATGGCCCAACAGGTGTTACGCTTAATTTACTTTTGCTCTGGGTGACACGTCGGCGGTGATGGCCATTTGCTTGTGCGAGGAACAGCACTTTACAGTTGGGTTGAGCACGCGCCGAGAAAACGTATGATAACCTTGCGGCGAGCGTATGCGTATAATTTCTGTGTTTGGTGTCTAGTCACTAATTTGGACACAGTTTTGTTAGCTCTGTGCCTTATACATGCGAATTACATGTGCGTGTGCCGCATGTCTTTTGTATACGCATATCCATCGTTACTAATCTGATTAATTTAACTGTAGACTATAATTTGTTATTTTTTTGAGATATTTTCTTCGTTAACCCTTGACTGCAATAGAATCGGCACTTCAGTCATTTTTATGAATTGCCTCGAATGCGCGAACTTCGTAACGCGTCGTTAAATTTTTTGACATTTTAGGTTTTTGCAGGAGGTTCTCGTCATGTTCCGATTAACTTGAATATTCTGTATTATTTTCTATTTATACGTACTTCTTAAATTTAATTTTACACTGATGCATGTGAGCCATTTTATGTGTTGAATCTAATTTTAAGAACCGTCTGTGTTTCCAAAATTGGTCAATGAAGCTTTTTGGCAGTGTCTGCCTGTCTTGCAAAATTCGCAGTGAATAGTTACTCACTGTACATTACATCTGAGAGAGAGCTCCTGACTATTGGTTCTTTGACGGCTTGGCCTGTGATAAACAAAACAGGAATTTCAGTTTATTGGAATTATTTTTTCTGTGTAGTGTGTACTGTAGGAGGACATTTTATCAGCATAGTTCTTCTGATATTGCTACATGTACTTTAGCTCTAAAGCTTCATTTCTGGACTGTTTATCTTTCTTTGATTGTTTCAAAATTAACACATGTGGAATAGCTACTTGTTTAGCAGTCCTATTCAACGCTTCCTTGAGTTTACCCTCTTATCTAGGAGGCTGTGGATTTAGGTATTGCATTTGCAATCCTACCTACGCTACAAGAAAATTAAATCGTCATGTGGTGGTTCTTGGTGACCCAACGCGAACCTGGAGGCTTTATGTAGCCCCTTTTCTTGACTAATTAATGCGGGTTTCTTTTCTCCATAGTTTGCTCATTCTGCCTAGTACTGTCCTCCTATTGTTCTCGTACATATTGTGCGATCTGCATTTTAGTGGCGAGGCTGCACGTTTAGTTTATCTGTTTATTCGCAATTCTATCATCATAGTTTGGTGCTTGTAATGAGAAACCTTTTCTATGTTTGTAATTATATTACACATGTTCAGTTTACGTGTCTGCTGTGACGTTTGTGTTTTTTAAATTTTTAGTGCAGTTTTGGCCACCATTGTTAAGTTGCTAATGTAAATCATTTGTTTGTTTATTGGAAATAATCCACAGAAACCGGGTTGACAACTACTTCTTCTTCATATTACTATTATTAATAATTTTTGTTCATATACTTCTATATTGCAGTATTTCTGTTAATAATTTACACGTTTGAGTACTGCAACTGTGGTGGCATTTGATAACTGCTGATATGTATGTATCGTAGGCTTTATTGTTTTTTGATGTGAGCATATTTCCATATTGCATATTATATTTTATTGCAGCAATATAATGCTTATACACTCCCATAAAGGAAATTCTTAGCGACAAACTTCAGTAGTGGCTAGCGTAGTGTTGGACGGTCGCTTACGGCTCCCTTTTGAGCGGTGACCCGTGTTATTTTGAAAAGTCTTTACTACGGAGTGCATGTATTTATCCACTTGTGATGAACATTCTTATTCCAAGTTTTCTTTTGACACTGATTCTCATTTGTTCCCTGTTTTTGTGTTTATCTGTAGGTTCTTTCATTTTAGTAGGGAGATGTTTTCGCTGTTCTGACTTTTTTGCTGATTAAGAAAAGACGGCTCAGAAAGTGGATAAAGTTGGCGTCGTTCTACTAGCTGTTTTTTTTGTTGAAAGAACTCAAATTAGTCATTAATTCGGCATACGCGTAATGAAGATGCGTCCGGTTTTTGGCTTTTCATTTACATTTTAAATTATTAATATCTTCAGAGTTCAAGAAGCAGCTTTAGAACTTTAGCAAAAGTATTATGTGATAAGATGCAAAGTGCAAGGGTATCTACTGAAGATTATACCTGTGCTGTAAGTTTAACTTGTAAAACGGTCGATCGATGGTGATAACCTACTAACATTTAGGTGAGCGGGTTCTGTAGAACACTGCTGGAAAACGTGATTTCGCAAAAGAGGTTTAGAGATGATGCCATTTTTTTTATGAGCTCGACTAGTGTGCGTTTTTTCTAACATTGGGAAGAATTTTATATCCTTTTTGGGTTCCAACTGATTGCCAGTTCCTAAGATTGTTGCAGTAGTCTGCTATTCATTCACTTAGTTAGTCAGTTGTCAGTTTTGGTGAATACGTCTTTCATTTAACCTAGGTTGCGGAAAGTCATTACCGGCAATGCTCTGCAGACACACCCCACGCCCGGCATCCCACCGGGATGTTGCTGTACCCGTTTCTCGCATCCTTCTATATATCTGACGTCCAATTACACCACATCTTGCTTCAGTTGATGCCCTATATCCTTCCTCTTCATTACTCTTCTGACTTGTAACAACTGGCATGGTGCAACTGATAATCTGCTGAAGTTGAAGACTAAGCGCCTCATAATTTGCCTCGGCTCTTTACTAAAACCATCCAGTTTCCAGGAAATATCTTGGACTACAGTACTTTGTTCTGAAAATCTCCAACGAGGATCAACGGCAGATCATTCGGAGTCAGACAGTCAGTAGCATAGCGTTATCTTTGTTTGACAATCGGGGCAACCATCATCTGCTCTCAGTCAGTTCAAAAGTTGTTCTATTTCCTTGCCAGTTTAATTGCATTGTAGGTTTATTGGGGGAATACTTGACCAGTTTTTTTTTACAGTATCGTTGTTTAGACATACATATTATCTTTGTTCTGTGTTTATAAGCATTTGCTCACAGTTGGATCGGTTTAGCTTGTGTTTTCTGATTGTTCTAATCCGCATTTTGATCCCAGCGCAATTTTTAAGCATGAGGAGGTGAGGTAGTTTTGGCATTTACTGTGAACTTTTGACAGTACCCCGTGCAACCTGCTCTCTTCTGAGTTACTTTGCGTCAACCTCGACCCATGAAACTGACCCATAATAGGTAAATTGCGAAGACGTTTCTTTTTTAAATTTAGTATTTAACGATGTTACCTATTTCATTGTCGGATTTTCATATTTAATTTTGATATACGGTTCATAACTGGAACGATTTATAAGTATTAATGTTTACGTTGTAAAAGGTTTTTACCTAACTCCATTTAAATGGCTTGATTTATTGTATGATGTCAAGTCTGCATTCTAGTTTGCATTTCATTCTGAAGGAAGGAAATTCGTCGACCGTGAGATGACTTTAAATCTGTTTTTCGTTATGATCAACAAGTTGCAAGCGGGTCGCGCTGGTGGTGAGATGCGACACTTTAACAATTTGTTCGCCACTGGTGATCCAGAAGTTCTTCGGGTGATTGGGGCATTAGACAGACGCTGTGTTTCGATGTTTCCACATTTTCGATAGCCTCTGTTTTTCAGTTACCCTCTTTTTTATGGATTTTCGGTGTATTAGTTTTTGCCATTCTTAGTTTCTCCAGTTATATATGACTATATTTTGGTATATTGTTTCTTTTACTTTCAACTAGCTTTTAGTTCTGTTTGAATTCGTTTGCCTTTTATAGCCTTCAATTCCTTTGATTTCTTAGGTTATCACTTTTTAGCCTTTACCAATTTTCACGATTTAGTTCAACTATCAGTTTTGGGATCTTCTAAGATAATCATTAGTTATCCATTAGTTAATCAGTTTTTTTCTTACCTTTTAGCTTATCAGTTTCCGGACCTTTTATTAGTTTTTGTGGCCTGTTTTGTTTATAATTTTTCGGTTCTTAATTTGCAATTTTCGATGACCCAGTTTATCAGGTCTGTCAATCACTTTCTCAGCTTCTCATGTCTTTATGAATTTCTAATTTACGAAGCTGACCATATTACCTTCAGTTTGTGGCCATTCTAATTACACGTAGCTGGATTCTTTGAGCTTCTGGATTGACCGTTGATATCGTGGTCAGTTGTGTTGGTGGTGTGATAGTCTGCTGATAGGGCTTCCAAAAGGTCATACTTTATTGCACTGTGTTATCAATCTATCATTTGATTATAGCGTAAGAGAAACCGGCTCTGTTAACTTAACAGTCTGAATTTCTATCGGTGGCTTACATGAATATTTTTGGGCTGGTCTGCCAGACCTTATGGCTGGTTGATGAGACATTAGCTGGTTTTTTTGAGAATTTATCCTCATGTTTTGAGATGCGAGAAGAGACGTAACGATGCGTAAACATGTGTATATGCCAAGTTTCCTAAGATTTTTATTTGTGGAGGACGCGAAGAAGATTTGCGTCGTTTTGCCATTTTTGCGTTTTCTCTTATTTTGTAGCAGGACAACTACGCATATTAATATTTACATTATTACGCGGTTTATAATTAATATTTGTCTGTTTATTTTCTTTTTGCTTTAATATTAGCATATATTTTGATTGTTGGTGTTGATTTTTGATAGCCTGTTAAGAAGAATTTACGGCTTTTGTCCAGTTTGCCATGGACGATTTTTCAGAGTTACGCCTATAATTTTTACACGTTGACTATATAAAGTACAATTGGAAAGGATTTTACACGTTTCGGTTGCAGAAATTGTGTATAATATACATTATGTGCACAAATACACTTGCATGTATATCTATATTATATATATATGATATATACATATTATATATATGGACTTATTGATCTTATACATACATATGATTATGCATTATCTTAGACATGATGTAATCTGTCATTTATACATGTATATATATATATATGTTATAATTTAGTATTATATAAATACATATATATACATGGATGTATATACACAACATATTTGAAGGTGAAGTATGACTGTGTTTTTTATGTTTGGCCTTGCTGCCAATGGTGAGTAAATGTATCTCTGTTACTCTTTTTGTGTGGCGCGATCTTGTTACTGTTCTGCTTTTTAACAGTGGCAAGTTTCCTGTGACTGAATGTCCCAACTCATTTGCTATGATGTTATTCATCGTATCAGCGCACCTTTACCTTTGCTGCAACAGTTCTTTGTCGTGCTTTGATCCGAAATTCAGCTTTTACCTGTGGATCTCTCTCTATCACCCCGACTGTCCGTCTCTTTGTATGTGCGAGCATGTGTTCTTTGGACACGCCAGTCGTGTGTATCTGTTGGTAGAGCACATCTTAGTAAGTGAGCGTGTAAATCAGTTGACTACTTTCACAAACAGCCAATGTACTTTGATGTCATACTAATATTTTTGGATGCGTCGTTTCAACCGCGTATTTGTTGACTTAGTGTTGCGAAAAAGTTTAATCCTTACTGATGAAAATTGTGTTTCTTATTTATAATAATAGTTATATGAATGGGATATAATACATGTATATTTAACAGATATACACACATACATAATTGCCTAAATAAAGTCCACCGCACAAGTTGTAACTTCTTGACAACAGATCAATTTCTTTTACCACAACTTCACATGGTAATAGAGGGGAAAGATTATACAAAAGTTACAGCTGCATAAATATTCTGTTCCATGCGTTCAAATTTATGCAATAAGAATTGCAGTCACTTGTGATTTACAATTGTTCGATAGCATTTTCTTCATTAGAAAACATCAGATAAACAGTTTTATCTCGAACCATGATAATAATTATTAATTGCAAGACTTTATTCAGATCATCAATTTCTTTTGGCTTGGTATTAAGTCTGTACGGCTGACACATAGCATCAAGGTCGCATACGCCATAGAAGCCTTGGAACAAATTTAAAGCTCCATCCAAGAAATAGGGGAAGGTCTTTTGAGAAATTGGGTAATTATAACTTTTTTAAATCTAACATTGGAATCTTATTACCATGTTTTCAAAGGTCTATGCACCAGTTAAGCAAAAAAAGCATGCATACTAACGAGAAGGAAATTTCGTTATGGGACCTACCTGAATTAAAACTGGCTTTATTTTGCTCTAAGATGCGTTGTTGACTTACGGCGCTCCTCAGACTTAGTCATAGAAACATTGCCACAGTAGGGCCTAGCGTAATCTGGTCAAGGGAAAAGAGGGAAACGGGGTTTGCTCCAATGATTTGGCCAATGATTTTGCTGCAATTGGTGGAGATGTGGCCTTGAGCCAATGCAGCGAAGCTAAGCTTCAATACTAAAAGATGTTTAGAATCTGAAGTCGAGTATCTCTGAAGAGTTGAAAGGGCTTGAAATGTATGTGCTGATATAGGACTCCATCAATTGAGTTATACTGAGCCCCACAAAAACACAAACTGTTAGAAATGGGGATAGTCACTTCAATCTAGAAGTACCGGTAACCTGCTGCTGTAGAAATTGTCAGTTATTCCAAAAGTCATGACAGGGGTGCAGCTAAACAAGGATAGATCGTCCTCTTACATGCCTTACCTCTGCAAGACATTTTTACCAAGTTCCTCAAACATTGTCCATGCCCTATTCCGTGATTCCCTTTCCTCGTATATTTTTGTGTCCTTAACCAAACATCCTCAATTTCCAAGGACATGCCCTCCCCCAACATGGGTAAGCTTAAGTTATTCATGCTATCACTTTATTTTTTGTGTCGATACCAGAGGGAAATTATTTTCTGCTTGCATTTTGCTCGTCATTAGCTCTGAATTGATCCAGAAATTCTGTCTCTGAATAGCCTATTAATGCTAAGTCGTTTTGCTTGCATCTTATGGGTTTAGGACTTGAAGTGGCGGATTTATTTAGAATAGATCACCCTCTGTGTCACGTACCATGAGTGTGACTAGTGTCACGATGCCAGGTGCCCTCAACAAGCTCTGTAGTTATTGAAAATCATCAGCAACCAGAGGTGGCAAGAGCCGCAAGACTAGTGTTTTTATATTTTTGCTTTTCTAAAAAAAACAAAGAACAAGAGTGTTTCTTTGGATTTTAAATTTCTATTTTTAGAATTATTTATTAACATTAGGCCTAATCAATGGCTAAAATCCAGAAGTTGACTAATTATTAGGCCTGCTGTAATGAAATCAACTGCTATCAATCATTTTGTGTTTATCAGTCTGAAAATTCAAATGAATTAATCTGAGTTGGAGTTTTTTTCTTAACGTCATCCGAAATCGGAAAATAAAAATCCCATAAGAAACCCAAAAAACCCAACTTCTTATTTTCCAATAATCTTGTTTTTTTCCACCGCTGGCGTAGACTGGTGACTTCATTGTTAGGCCATTCTATGCGGATCTAATGCCGTATGTGTGTGTTTCATCAGATTAACGATAGCTTATGACAACAGAGGCCGTTGCCGTCTGGGCAAAAATTTGATCAAGCGTGTTTCAGCTTTTGACCGACTTGTTGTAGCAATGGATTGAATAATACCCAGATAACGGTGTTTAAGGGATATGTTTGTGCCTGGTATGTCCTCAACTAACTACTGCTTGTCGCATTATGCGATTGTCACGAATAGTTTAGTTCAGAAATTATGACCGCATTAGCCTCAGATACAATTAGGAATGTGGAACAATTATTTCTTAACGGTGTCAGACAGTGCTGGCATGACCTTCTGACGCCCCCTATTTGGTCAGGAACTGGTAAATAAAATGCACGGAACAGCCTCTACAGGCCTACTACTGTTAAAATGATATGGACCATCCTAATGGTCCGGTTGGGGGCATATCGAGAATTAGAACCAGTGATCCCAATCTCCATTTGAGAAATTCCAAGATCGCAGTAAGAAGAAATCCCGAGATCGTTCACAATACACCAAGCTGTAATGAACGCTACGTAAAATTTTTCATTAGGATAGCTATGTCTAAGACTGTAGAGTGTAATATGTACTAGGCATACTCGGAAACTGCGGCGTTTTGTAACAATTCCAATATCATTCTATACACGTACAAGTTACAATCCCAAGTTTTTGGGAAATAAGCCAAGCAGCGAGAGCACTACCTCAAATTCAGATATGACCGAATAAACACCCAAAAACCCAGAGGAACCCCAGCTAACTTCGCATTGAAAATGAAATCAATGTGTATAGACTATATTCCATGCCTAAGATTGCATAGGAGGCTGTGAGATCTGTTGGGAGTGTCTGTCACGTCCAGAAACCCCTGGAGAATTATTTCAAGATTTCAGACAATAACTATATTGTGAGGCGTGGTATAGTGTAGTGGTGAAGGTCGCCGCCTTGCAACCTCAGGGTTGCGGGTTCGAATCCCACCCGCCGCGTAAGGACCTTGAGCAACTCCTT
>JAQFXW010004030.1:0-11397 GCA_034693945.1 Dendrobaena attemsi
GACGTGGGGCAGCTACGCTTGCGGTCGCGTGATCGAGCCCCATCGCAGCTTTATGAGAAATTTTTAAATTACAGAGCGTTAGCGCAGACACCGCATCACCGATACACGCCAACATCGAAAGATCGAGAATTATTGTTTAGAATTGTATGTAAAAGTACAGCCTACAGGCAAAATATCAAGGAATCAACCAACAGATTTTGCCGCCGTTTTCCTCCCTTTTAGACGACAATCTCTACGGTTCAACAAGCTGTCTGTAGTTCTTCCACAGCTCTATTGGTTTTCGGAAAGTCTCTTGTAACAATTTAATTTGAGATTTACAAAAAATTTAATTTTGAGAATTTATAGAGCGCCTCTTTGAGAAATCTTCTGGCAATATCAGATGAAAGTTAGCTGAAGTAGTCGAGTGGATAAGAACGCCTGCCCTTACTTGAAAATGAATCGATTTGCAAGCATTTCTTTCTTTACATGGTCCGATACGATGGTGATATTACAGTCGGTGAGTTCTAGATTGGTGGCCAGTTCAACCGGTTCAATGAACATCGTTCAAGTTCTGACCTCAATATTAGTCAGAAACTTGACTTTAACATGAAAACCTAAGCCATAATTATAGGTTGACAGTTATGATCGTAATCATAATCTCCAGATTTGTAGTGCCAACTTGAAGGCCAAGCGCAGGGCACCAGCCAGTTCACGATCTCTCCGTCGAAACAGAAAGGGTTGTCCAAATGCAAGTATGTGTTGGTCTAGGATCAGATTTCCAGACGGTCAGAGAAGGCAGAGCAGCTGTTAGGGTGAGTGTCTATTAAAATCGTTGTTGGACAGTTAGGATCAAAGCAGTCAGGATATGAGTTTTTGAAATGATGGAATTTCGGTTTTGAATGAAAAGCACAAGAGGTGATAGATAGAGGAGACTGAGGCAGAGAATGTCTCTGAAAAATATGCTAGCTATGTCCATCCTGATAAGACCAGCATTTCTGGTGCACTATGGTAATCGTATTCTATTGTTGCTAAGAAAAGCTTCGATAACAGTGAGTCATTGTGTGCAGATGGCAAATAACTGACTGGCAGTAAACAGATGCATCAGGTCTATGTAATCATAATTGTAATTGCAAATTATATAGCACCGCTTCAAGATAGACTGATCGGAGGTGCTCAGTAGACTTTCATGTATGCTGCCAAGATTAATAGATTTGTTGGGGAAAGCCTGGCACACTACAAGTGTGTTGTCTTAATCCTTCTTGTCATACTGTCCAAAAATGTGCTTCCTCATATCATTTAACTCAGAATTAAAAATTATACCATTCTTTGACAACTCATTTATCAGGAAAATCAAATGTCAGTTTGGTTTTTGCTCTGTTTTAAGCAGTGGCGGATCTAGAGGGGGGGGGTCCCCTTAGACATAACCCTAACCCTAATTCATTCTGTAACCCTAACCCATGTAAAATTAATAATGAACTTAAATGAAATCCTCAAGAATTAAACAAATTAAAACAAGTAGCCTATTTTCTATTTTATATCAAATTATTTGTTAGACTGCAGACATTTTCTAGTTACTATTGCTGTACATAAATAGTGTATGCGCAGTGCGCACGGTGCTGACATTTGTTTAGAGCAAAGACCGATAGTCGCTTGTTGTTAATTATACGCATTCACAAATTATGGGTGTCGCCCATAATTTGTGAATGGACTCTAAAATAAATTACCGCGGCGTCCAAATAACGTGTGTCACATTATACTGCGTTAAAAAAAAATTTTCGTGCTCATGCGCGAATGTCCTCTTTAAGGTATTAACTAAACCTTAACTTTAATGCTTACCCCGATTTAACCGTAACGTACTTTTAGCAAGAAAATGAGAAAATGTGTGATTGATGACAAAATAACATTACATTTCTTGGAAGATGAGTTGCGAAATTTTTGGCCCCCCTTACTGAATTTCTAGATCCGCCGCTGGTTTTAAGTATTTCCTGTTGATTGTGAGGATGAGCTGATTTTCTGAACTTTACTGGATTTGCTATGAATTAATGTAATATGAATTTCTATAGTGTTGCTATATTAATATTTAAGACCGGTTTAGATTTGATTTAATTCACAAGTGTTGTAAACTAAACATCTACCGACTACCGAGTCATTCTGAACAATTTGCTTAAATGGTAAAAACTTCAAAAGTTATGCAAGAAGTGAATGAGAGAACCAACAGCCTTCTGTTAAGTATGTTTTACTGCAGTGTTGTCCAACCTTTTTTGGCACCGTGGGCCACCGAAAACTTACTTTTGAAGCTGCGGGCCGCACCATTAAAATCCAAACCAACAACTACAAATTATTACAGCCTACTTTTCTAAATGGTATAAAATGTGTTAAGCTATAGGCCTACTCTATAGTGATAAATTGGTAATGAATAACTGATTGAGTTCACTTTCATTCCTTAAGCAATTTCAAGAGTAAAAAATTGGAGACAGGTGAAGTTGTAAACACTCTTTTGCAACATTTGACAGCGATAGACTTTATATAGCAAAGTAAGCTTAGATGTTTGTTCTATTTACACAAGTCTCATTTTATTTTATATTATTCTTATTTTATATTATTATTATAACTAGTACGCTGTGTTTTTGTTGTAAGGAACATAATTATGATGTGAATTCTGTGTGTTTGCACATTTAAAAAAAAATTAACTCTGTGAATGTTTATCTGCTGAGCAGTGAGCATCGGTTTGTTGCATTCAGTTATTTCTTTGGGGTGTGGTGGTGCAGTGGGATAATCAGAAGGGTTGCGTGTTCGATTCAGACCCAAGCCACTATTGGGGACCTTGAGCAAGTCCTTCACTCACAACTTCAGTGTGTAAACTCCGTCACACCTACGAACTGTAGTTGGGACTGCTTCTGAGTAGTAGCTAGCACGACTTGAAGGGGCGGTTTTGAAATGTGTGAATAAATAAATAATAAATAAATTTGTTTTTGCAGACATTTGTGGTAATTGCCAAAGACAGGACAATATTCCGATTCAGCTCCACCAACGGATTCTTTGTGCTCAGCCCCTTCAATCCAGTCAGACGAGCTGCCCTTTACGTACTCACCCATCCATATCCTTTTCACTTCTATGTCAAACTGACATGCTGTTTGTTTCTAAAGTTAATTTAATTTTTATGTGCATGGTTTCAGCAAGATGAATAAATGTTTGCCCTCAAAGCCCAAGCTCGTTTGGGGGGGGGAATGAGGGTAGTTTCAGGAGACAACCAGAATTGTAATTGTAATTGTAATTGTAAATCTGGATTTATAAATGTAGGCATAACTAATAAAGAAGCTTGCAAAATATAGTAAGAGAGCAGCACATTTGTCTCTTTCCAACCTGTCTGTCATAGAATGCATACTTGCGTTATTTATGCCTGTGTTTGTACATGGATGAATGGATGAACATGAAGACAGAGTTACCTAGCATCTTTTTCCATTGGCTGCATTGTTCTCTATGGGAGTTCATCTCAGCAGGCTCTAGAGCCTACCTACCTTTGTTAGTCACACCTACATTCTGGTTATCTCCAGAAACTATCCCCTTCTCCACCGAGCTTGGGCTTTAAAATAATAAATTATGCAGATGATACTGTCATATATATATATAATTATATATATAATTGTATATATATATATTTGTTTATTCAATAAACCAGTTGGTAAGGCGAAGTCATGAGGTCTCGGTCTGAGATTATACAGTCGTTTAGCCTTTGGAGGGAATATTCTACGAAATCAAAAAATCAGGGTGGATGTCAATCATTTCATTTACTAGTGAATCTGTTTCACATTTTCTTGAATTCATGCAGGAACTGTATTTGTTTAGACTAACAAATATGAGATATACAGAGTATTTAAATATTTGAAGGTATTTCAAATGTGCAGTTTTTAACCAGGATGAATGAAGTTGGAACTATCTTTTATTGTTGCTGCAGTGCTTGTGTTGTGCCAACCATGGTCCTCGATGAAACTTTTATGATTTCTTGCAGCCCTATCTTTATGCATTCATTCTTCCCATTCATCTGATCTGGGAATATTTAGAAAATCGGAAGTTTTTAGATTTAGTACCAGAACCTCTCACCTATAATGATTACAGTTGGTGGGAAGATGAGCTGGCAAGGGGGAGAGCTGCTAAAACTTTATTCACTTATCTGCAATGGTTTTATGAGATTGCTGAGACATGTTTAAACAGACCTGTCGGGCCATTTCGTGTGCGTCCGGGACGCCAGAATTTGTAATGTGATGCGACTATGACTCCAAGAATTTGGGCATTAACGTTAACGGACTCACTGAGGCTATCCTCACCCAAACAGGCCAGGAGCAGTAGCATTGAACAGTATACATCGTAAAAGAAAGCAGCATAATGAGTCAGCCATAATTAGCATCCCAGAAATTGAAAAGATGCGAAAGTGGGCACAGCGGAGTAAATGAAAGGTGTGATGGAACGAGGGAAAGGAGTCAGAACGTGGTCAGATCATGGATAATTCATGAATGCAGATGACTTTGGACCTAATTACCATAAATTTAAGGAGCTGTGGATTAGAGTTTAGAACTGTTTTCCTAAGCCTTTTTAAAGTCGAACAACATGACAATATTGATGTGCATGCGTGCCAGCATGAAAATCAAAACACAGTACTTATTATTCAAAATAAATAATTAAACTTATCTCGACTATGAAACATGAGACGAACTGGATTGGACAGAAAATACAGAATTTAGGATCAGAAATGGTGATTTGGCTGTTCAAAGGCAAACCTTTTAAGAACTTGTAAGAGCAACAGGATATGGTTTCAACAAATAAATTGTACATACCATTCTGTTTAAACTAGTATATCAGTTACAAAAATATTCTAAGTTATTTTGGAAATACTGCCAATGCAATATCGTGCATAATGCATATATTTATGATTCTGGGGCAAAAATGACATTGTTGGTGGAACACTCTTCGACACTCGCTCAATACATATAATGCAATTATTCAAATGAAATTTTACAGATACCCTCTGATGAGCATGCATGTGAATATACCTTGCAGACATGCATGCGAACGTTTGCACAAACACAAATAGTATAATAATAATAGTTTGAGAACAGGTCATTAAGGTCAGTTAGGCATTTAGATATTTTTCGACAAAATCATGAATATCTGTCTGGTGGCAAATTTCTCTGATGCTCTTAAACAGAGAATGCCGATGTTTTTGGTGGTAGAATAATCAATTTAGACTGTGCCACTTGAAGCAGTTGGAATCAGTTGGTAATTTGCCAAAAATTGAATTTCTCAAAAGTGCATTTGTGAATGTGGGAAAGTAACATATTTAAGTAATGTTTGTCTGAAAATAATAGGTTTTAATTCTGTTTAGTAAAGTTCTATAGTGTTTATTTTGCCTATTGATCTGGTTTACACAAACACAAATAGTATAATAATAATAGTTTGAGTACTATATCTTATTAAAAGTGACGATTTAGCGAGGTAACAAGTTTTTTTAATTTTTTATTTGATTCCACTTGACTTGGGCAGAGGTTGCGTAGCTTTCTTCACTTGATCATTTTCCAAAACCTTGCTTATCCCACTGAATGCACTGAATCGGACTTAAATTAACTTACTTTGTAGACCCCACCCTGTATTGAAACTATTATTTATTGTGAATTTGGGAAATCTGTCTTGCACCTGAAATTGCATAGTGACCACCCCCATTTTTCATTTAGTCTTCATTACTCTGATCCGATGAGGCGAAAAAATTTATGCTTCTAATGACTTTTGTCTCATACTTTTGTGTCAGTTTTCGGCTGAATATTATGCTAAGTCACAATTTTACGGCTGGGGGTACAAGGAAGCTTTATACATGCTTTGTGAGAACAAAAGAGCAAACCACTGTGACCAACTGATCCATAGCATTCTCCTGTGTTGGCGGCCACCATACAATGAGTAGTCTGGCTCATATTCATGCAATCTATACAGCCAAACTGGGGCTACTCTATTTCCAATGCGGGAATATAATGGCGGCTGTAGCAGCGGCGTTGGCGAATATAGCTGCAGGCGGCAGACCAGCGAACGGTGGCTTGATCTCCGTATTGACCGGCAACGAATTATAATTATTGTTCCGCATTTTGCCGAAATATACAAACCCGCACAGGAATTGGTCGTGAATTATGCATCAGGCACCGTTTCATGCGGAAACCTTACACCGAGTAACAGCACGCAGAATTGTTTGTATTTTGCACAGCATACGGAACATGCATACGTACATGTACACATTTGTGTGTACACATACAAGTGCACTCAATGAGTATGTGGATGTGCACAATGCACTCAAACTTGTATGGCACGAGAGTAAGATAGACTCAGCACAAGAGTGAGAAACATTGTAGATGGGACAGTAACGCAAAGCTTGACAATAAATACCCTCTGATGTATTGCATACTACCCGAGTATTAGGGTTTTTTGGCATAAAAACAAATAAATATAGAAACAGATGTATGCAAACTATACATATACATGTGCACTTGTACCTATTTATCGGTAAATATACCCACGGAACAACTCATTAGCAGCAGAATGGAAACCATCACTTGGATACCTTTGACTGAATCCTTCCTTATGAAGCCTTAACCCTTTGAACCCGAGACCTTGAAAACTGTATGGATAACATACCGCTATAGCGGGACATCGGGTTCAAAGGATTAGCTTTAGTTAAGTGCCATGGGTGATAATCAGTCCTGTGTCAAGTCTGATGGAATTGGTAACGTAGGCGTACTCTTTTTGAGTTGTCATTTGTATATCATCTGTTTCTTCTGTTGGAGTTTTTGTTGCGTTCAATTGAAATTGTAAATGGGACAATAGTACGGATATCTTAGACTGGCTTGAACATCACTATAAAATTTACTCATCTGAAGTGCAAATTGAATTTCATCTACTTCCTTTTTTGTATCTCACTTCATTGTGATTAGTTTTTTATTGATCAGTAGCACCTACAGCACCAACCACAACACCAGCAGCACAACTAGCAAGAAGAGCACTACCAGTGCCAGTACTAACGGTAGCACCAGCACCAATAGAAACAACACACTCAGTGGTGAAAGCAACTGCACCAGTACCAACACCAGCAGTGACACCAATACCAGCAGTACCAGCACCAGCAAAATGCTAGCAAGAAAACCCAACACAAGCAGAAGTTACAGCAGTACCACCAGAGCCAGCATGTTATATGTAGTCCATGCTCTGTACTTGTTTACACCGTGCCTACTATATGATATTCACTTCAACATATACGTTCATTATCGTGAGATCATTTCACGAATTTCTTTGGCATCAAGTTCAACCACCTATATGAAAAAAATCGTGATTTTTCTGCAAATTAGTAATCACAACAAAGTTTAGCTCATATGAGGGAATCATTACTTGTAATATTGGCAAGTAATTGTGTATATACTGCCACGTATATAGTGTGATACTCTATTACTTTCCGAGGCAAATGGTGTAGGTAAATGGTTCCAGCGAATATAGCCAAATATCTAAAAAAAAATTGTTTTCTAGTCGTCTGTTGAAACACCTTCATATCTAGCCACCATGCATTCAATTTGCATTGACCATGTCTGAGAAAAAAATGCTTGTAATGATAATTATGAGTAGTAATTAATGTGGAAATGGATTTCTGGGTGCATTTTCTCCCTTTTGGGATTTCAACCATCATCAGAGGCAAGACAATTTGTTCTCACTGTCACGACCAGCGGTACCATCGCAGCATTGTGTTGTCCATTAATTGCATTATGTCATGAGTGCTGTGGGCTTTGTTGTGTTTAACGATTGAAAAATTGTACTGAGAGCAGAGGCAGTACATTTGCAATTGCTTAGCTAGTATTGATTTTTAATTATCACATTGCATCACAGCCTATAAGTGAAACAGTGTGTGCTCATTATTACTTGGGGGTCATTGTTATTGTCGTCAGCACTGTTAGTTTCATCATCATCGTCGTAGCGATCAATGATTTGTCATCATTACTAGCTGGTTCCTCAGTGCAGCAATACACTCGTCAACTATGCTGGTTATGTTTAATATCATTGCTGCCCAATTATTAATGCATATTATCATTATACTCATTGATGAGTTATCATCAGCATCTTAATCATCATCGTCTGCATCATAGTCGCTTCATTGTCATTATCCTCATCATTGTATCATTATTATGCTTATTCATTTAATCACTGCCATTGTTGTCTTAGTCATCATAAGTTGGCATGTTGGCAGACTGTTTGATGCATTTTCTTGTTCCTTTGTGTCTAGAAATGTACTCCAGTGCGTCATATGAAGTTTAGAACAGTCGTCACTGACACTAATGTACATATTTCTGTCAACATTGCATTCAGGTTTGACCTGGTCACTCAGAAGATTTTTTGTGGATTTAGGAATGCTACAAATCAGATGAATTGTACCTTCTGTGTATGTGTGTGTGTTAAAACGCGTGCCACATAGTCATGTCACTGTGACATTTACTGCTACTGTTCTAGTGGTTTTTCCTTAACTGTACCTACATTTTTCAGCTTATGTGTTATGCTAGTTATCTTAGTCAACTGTGTTTTTATGGCCATCAACAAAGAATTCCCGCACACAGAGTAAGTGTTGCATTCTCCTAAATATTGCAAATGTTGTCTTGAAATTGTGTCAAGGTGAATCGTTTTAAGAAGTTATGCAGAGTAAGGTGAAGGAGTTGAAAGGTCAAGAGCCCTAACTTCTTTATGTGCTTGATACGCGCTCTAGCGATGAGCCACGTTGGACTATTATGAATGCTCTCTCCTTATTAAAGTGCTTAGAATTCCTCATAAACCTGATCCACAAGTCAAAGATGAAAAATAACCACAGGAATGCAAAGGAAAGTCACAATTCTCAAATATGATACTGCGGCTTTACTGCCTTAAAATTATAAATTATTGTTCTGATACTAATATGGGACTCTTTGAGCACAGTGTGGTATTCAATGAATCACTGGTGATGCATTAACTAGGCTTACTATTGTCTAAGTTCAGTGTACCTGCTAGTTCTTAACAGTAACAGGTAGCTAATATTAATTAGAAGCTGATGACTTGCCTAATTAGTTTCTCACTATTTAGTCACCCATTACTGTTAGAACTAAGCACTAGTTGCACTTTGGAACTAGTATTTGTTCTAATGCATTGTCTTCAGGTCTATATATTTCTTCTCTTTTGCGACAAATCCTGTGCAACTAATTAATTAGTTTCGTAACTAATTCTAATTGAATGATTAACAAAATTTTATAATTTTCATTCTAATTTAGTTGTTTAATGCTGATTTAAATTTCATTATTAATTACCTTGACATATATTCTGTACTTCTTTTGCTGATTGATTAAATTGTTTATTAAATGTAAAAAAATTAGTTTTAACTTTTATTATATCTTTTAAAGAAAGAATTAATGCTAGTTGAAGCTCATTTTTTAATTTACATAAACGAATCAAAAGGTAAAAGTAAAATTTACTGGAAATTTCTTGGTTTCTGATAATAATTTATTTTGACTTGTCAGACTTTTGATATGTATAAGATATGGTATTTGTTTGATTTGATTCATTATCATTATTTGAAACATATGTATTATTATGTCACTATGTCTATTAAAATGTATGCGAGACTAGTAGGTCATGTCATTTTGTGTCAATAACTACTAATGATTAATTAGTTAACTGCTAATTATACTTATAATTAATTAGCTTATCTAACACTTCTAATTCTATTTCTAAAATTTGAATCAATGCTACAAATTATAATTATTCATCAGTGCTGCTTAGTAGCTGTTATATCACAGTTGTACTTGAATGCATTAGTTGAATTGTACTAACTATATAACTATTATATTATATCATGAATTATGCTAGGTGCTACTAGCTTATAAATATAATCTACACTAATAATTTGCTGTAGTTAGTTATAGGTAAAAATTATACAAGTGCAAATTTGTTTTTTGTAGTAATAAAATTATTATTAATGAATCCTGGATACAGACTGAAGGATACGTTCAGAAGCATATTTTCAAATGTCAGATGTCAGATTTATAACAGGATTGAGGTGGAATGTATGGAATAAATTTTCCAGGTTGATGAATTGGATACTGTAATGATATACATGTACTATGTGGAAAGTTAGAAAATAATACCTTATTTGATATTCAGAAATAATACTAGGGTTAATGAGCCAAAACCATTTTGAGAAAGCATGCTGCTGCTGCTCATAAGTCATAATGATGATTATGATTATAATGATTACGATGATGATGATTATGATGATGATATTGATGATGATAATTTGATTATGATTATGATGAATTGACGATGATGATGAATTGACGATGATGATGAATTGTTGTTGCTGATGATGATGACTGCGTTATTGATCACGAGGATTTTGACATTGACGTATGGATATAATTATGAGCATTGCTTTGCTGTTGATTGGTTGCTTACAGACTCATTTTTACCATCATTTATACCGTCGAAGGCTCCACAAAGATGCTGGCAAGAGGTTTCCTTTTGGCAAACTTCACTTATTTACGAGATGCCTGGAACTGGCTGGACTTCATGGTTGTTTCGTTTGCGTAAGAGTGCTTTTAGCCATTCAGTTTACCTTGCCCTAATCATCTTTCATCATCATTCAGTTTACCTAACCCAAGTCATCCTTCTTCACCATTCAATCACCTTAGTGACCTTACCCTAATCATCCTTCATCACCATTTAGTTACCTTACCCTAGTCATCTTTCAGCGCCAGGTAGCAAGCAGCATGTTCTTTCATTAACAACCCATTTGAAACAATTAACCTTTAAAACAGTTTAGTAGTCTTTGTTGCCTGTAGATTTTTGCTCTTCTCATCTCAATCACATAGGATCCGTCCTGTTCCATGCCCCGTTTATCCGTCTCTTTCCCTTTATTTGCCTTAATTCTTTCAATTAGAATATATACCGGTACTCTTAGTCTATTAACGATGTTTATCACTAGACACATTTGTCATACTCACTCACAGTTGGTGCCAAGGTGTCTGGCATTGTGGAATTTGAGTGGAATGTCCAAAGGTTTTGGCGCATTTTCCAGTTTTAGATGCAAGTAGTCAATGATTGGGGTAATGTATAACCGATAAAGGCTCTACAGAGCCAAAAGCTCCGCGATCCAAGCAGGCAGAAGTAAAGGAGTAAAGAGCTATCGAAGCTGAGTAGGTGCTCTCCCCGAGAGGCAGTACCAAATGTTTGAAGCGATATAGGATATGCTGCTGCAATGGAAGCCAATGGAGGACATCCTGCATTTAGTCAAATGCTTGGACGAATTCATTCATTCATTACGGTGATTTATATAGCGCCCCTTCAAGGCTACTACTCAGAAGCGCTCCCGACCCCAGCACG
>JAQFXW010004031.1:0-11397 GCA_034693945.1 Dendrobaena attemsi
TGTGTTAACTTCTGTAATCACTCTGATTGCTCTTTTAAATGATGTGTCTTTGCATTATCTTTGCAAAAATGCACCCTTTAAACAATCAGCAGAGAAGAGAAACACAATCTTCCTTAAAGTGGGCGCGTTGGAGAGTAGATCAAATACTGTGACTATGAGCCCAGGTTTACGTAATATTGCAGGTTACGGTAGTGTACGAAATAGTTCGATTTGGGCAACAGATTGGGCACGAGTTTCTCACACTTATTTACATTTCCCCCAATCTGTTGCAATACACTTAGAGCATACGGTGACAGCATGTCGGGTGTGATGGCTAAAGATTCGACGGCGAGGGGATAGTCGTTGTGTTTGGCATGGAGATGTTGAGGGTGTTCCAAGTCGACTTCGAGAATGTACCCGACTTCATCGTCGACCGATTTAAACTCCAAATCAAAAGTTTCAATTATACACAAATAATAGGCCTATTATATGTTTTCAATGTCTTCCTCTAATGTCAAATAATGCCATTGCCATTGCGTGCATTGTCATGCAGATGATGCAGAATCGTGCATCTCGTGGAGCTCATCGTTGCATCCAGGTTTCAAACGACAGGAAAATTAGACGTATACAGCCTCAGGGAACTGACTGACTGACGTACTGCATATTATGCATCGATCCCTCAACTACGCATACTTATTATTGTATCTCAAACACACACACTGCAAACATTATTTTAAATTAGCGATTTCTTCGAGATGGTAGGCACTTATTATAGTCATTAGAGTACAGGTCTAATTTCAAGCAATTATGCATCCATGCAATAGTAGGGCCTACAATAGCCACTACGAATATTAGAAGCTTAGATCTACGATCCAAAACTGTACTTGTTTTTGACTGACACGTAGGCCTACGTATAGCCTACGCCTAAGGCAGTACATGCAGTGATCCAGTGAATTGCCTTTCAGGTTGAATTGCCAGTAGGCCTATATTAATTAACTTGTCTTTATTAATTGGCTGCTTTGAAGACGCCTTTAGGGGTTAACATCTCAGTTGCCTCTAAGCATTCTTTACTTTTTAAAATCTGCTTAGGCCTATTTTTCTATAGGCCTAATCCACTTTCAAAATACGACTAAATAACTGTTTAATATCCACACTGTTACCGTTACAATGAAAGCATTGCATGGTCGACTATCTCACCTTACCCCGAGAGCAATATTAGGCTATAAATATGCAAAATATAATATAATTATTATTGAACCCATAATAGTATGACGATATCTTCAGATGGTCTTCATGTAACCTACATAAAAATTATGTGCCAGATGATATAATCTAAAGAGCTGCGTCGAGGTTTATCTCGTTTCGACAACGTAGGCCTACAATGTCATGTAGAATAATGAAGGCGGACATTAATTATGTTTTTGCGATGCCGTTTTGATTGAGTGCGTCACATGTTATTGCTTCTGCTCATCTGCACAAAGTTAAAATCCTCTTGTTGATTTCCTCGATTGAATCGCAATAAAAGATCGTAATCCCCCAGTACAAAATAATCTTCTGCTAGATTTAGAGAAGTCGAACGGTCGAATCACGGACATGGAATTCGAACCCACCCTTGGTCAGGCCTTGTGGCGTAGCAATAGGGGCAGGGGGCGAGTCGCCCCGGGCGGCACTTTGGCAGAGGCGGCACAATGGGGTGTAAGAGACAGAAAAGTAGCGAAGACAGGAATTTTTATTAAAAACAGGGAGTAAAGGAAAAGGCGGCAGATCCCGTCAGGGGCGGAAAAACGGAGGATTGGTCGTAAACGGAAGGAAGGACGAAAGAAAATTGAGGGATTATAGGCGAATGACTAAAAAAGGTCGTCAGAAATGTTGGATGGGAAAATGAGGAAACTTCAGGCGAATGACAAAAAAGGTCGTCAGAAATTTTGAGTGTAGATCTAAAGGCGGAAAATGTGGGACTCGCCCCGGGCGGCAATACGGCTCGCTACGCCACTGGTCAGGCCATCCTGGTAATTAGCTTATACCTCGGAGGAGGGGATTCCGCTATAGGCTACTCCTAACAAAGATAATCGACTGGCGAGGACAGACTTGTATTTGACCCATTTTAGCCGTAGGCCTTTATCCCTATAGGCCTGACCTATAAAAAAATATATAGGCCTACTCAATTAAGTGCTTCTGAATCGTTGCGTTGATTTCTTTCGACTGCTTTACGAACTATGGCACTCAAATCTCTATGATTATTATTATTATTATTAAGCTTAAGAAACTGAGAATTATTTGCCTATAAGTTGGGTTTTTAGGGATATTTGTATTATTTGTGTTATAAGCAAGTTCTTCACTCACAATAATGGCGCTTCGGCGTGTAAACTCCCACACACCACGCAATAGTCGGGATCGCCTTTGAGACTGAGTAGTAATTAGTAGGACTGGGTAGTAATTAGTAGCCTAGTGGACTTGACGGGGCGGTATAGAAATGTGTAGCCTAAATAAATAAAGGTCCTCAGAGAGTGAGAGATGTTAGGCTATAATAACTGATTTAGTTTACTCATTATAATTATGGCTCTTGAAAGTCAGTCATGGTCTGACAGATCAAAGCTTGATCGTGTGCATCGTCGACTCCAACGCCAGATCGTTCCTTGGAGCTGCTGCTGCTACGGAGATGGCAATTGGTTCCAGAGTCTGTATCGATCGGTCCAGACGACACCATTGGCGCAAACGCTTCTTGACGGCGTCATGCTTCGTTGCGTAGATCAGCGGATTGAGACAGACATAGAGAAAGACGAGAAGCAGCGATGCGTGGTAGACCGCGTCGCTGCCACTGACGTCATAGTCGATGAGCGTCAGAAAGTACCAGACGACGTTGGGAGCCCAGCAGACGACGAAAGCGACGGAGATGAGAAGCATCGTCGAAATGACGTTCATACTGATGCGATCGGCGTTCGTCTGCAGAGCGCACGTCATGGCTGCTCCTCCTCCGTCGTCGTCGTTGTTGACGTAGTCCATCGGGTTGACCTGGCTTCGTCTGCGCACGACGAATAGAATGTGACCGTAGCAGTAGACGAAGACGAAAAGGGGAAGGACGAACTCCCAGGCGTTGATGAACAGACCGTAGACGAGACCCGACTGGCCACCGCTGCTGCCGCTGCTGCTGTCCGCATAGTCCGACGACCAGTAGTAGTAAGGGAGACACTGTCCGTCGACGACCTCCGCCGTCCAGATCAACTCCAGGTTGACGACGATGCCGCTCGTCCAGGCGAACGCGATCCCGACAAAGGACATCCACCGGCGGAAGTGCTTCCGGTGTAATAGGACGTGAACGATCTTGATGTACCTCTCGACGGCGATCAGAACGAGGTTGACGACTGACCCTGCCTGAAGGACGAAGACGCCGCCGTCGCTCGACAGGGTGAGGCAGAGCAGGTGGCCCCAGCGCCCGTCGAGGTACAACGCCCGGCCAGGAATCTGGACGGAGTAGCAGGCGATGAGAAGAAGGCAGGACACGAGGTCGAGAAGGACCTGGTTTATGACGAGGACGTTGGACGGCTGGGAGCGCAGTCGCTTCGTCAACAGCACTCTGAGGATGAAGCCATTCATCGAACACCCCACCAATCCAATTGCGACGACGAAACAACGAAAGATGAGCATCGCATGACCTGATGCAGGGGTTGGTGTATCTGTCGGAGAAGTCGAGTCATTAGACCATGCGGCTGTTGACTCCGTCAATACAAAATTCTCTTCATCTGTCGTTGAACTCACCGATTCATTTGCTGCCATTTGAAACTGATGGATAATTATAGGCCCCTATCTATCATTTGACCACTTCAGTAAGGCCTATGTAGGCCCCTATAAATTTTAGGCTAATTCTGTCCATTGTAATGCAATTCGAAAAAATTCAAATAGGAACTAGGTTTATGCACGTCATGACATAGGCCTAATTCTCAAATTGAATTAGACACAATTAAAGAACAACTTGATTCCTGTCAGGCTATAGGCCTAGTAGGCCCTACTTGTGAATAGCTTCACGTGTGAGTATTTGACAGGTCCAGTTAACGTTAAAACTGCAACTCTAGTAAATCATAGAAGTACGCCCAATTGTCATTAGCAAAGCGCTCCATCGGTCTGTAAACTCTGTATATCAATAACTGAAACCGACCACCACGTCTCTAAAGACCACAATTTCATCTAAATGCTGTGCTCATGCATGCAGTGACTGCAGCGTGTTGCACTCATCATTTATTTAGCAACGCAACCATCACAAATGACGATAGCAAACGCACGCACATCATATAGGCACATGCATGGCTGCTGAGTGGCGATGCGTTGCAGCACAGATTTAGTCTATCTGTCGACTTCATTTGTATGCGTGAACACGTCGATTAGTCCAATGGCATTTGAATATCATTCACTCCAAAGACTTATGGTTACATAGATGATAAATTACAGGCACCAGTCATCTTTGGGTGAGCAGGCAGCTTCACTCTTGCTGTTCATGATGCTTCAAGCTTAGGAATGCGTACTTTCCACAGTGGGGATGAATTCTGCAACTTTCGTTTACATCACATCTGAGCAACGATGCATGGAGGAAGACTGTCTTATAGACATAGAGTCTCATACAGTATACAGTGTACTATACACGCTTCATAAATCATTTGCCAGATGGCTCAACGTTTAAGACAGTGTAATACTAAATAATGAAGAACACAGCAAACTGCATTTCAATAATATATTATACTTTACATAGGAGTGAATTAACTTGCTATCAATCAGGATAATAATAACAGGTTCATTTCATTACTGGATAAGCTAAGTAAACAGAGGCAACCATCGGTAAGTAATTTTAGAGAAAAGTTGGAAGCACTGCTAAACAGGATAATAAAAGTTCCTTCTTGTAAAACGTTTCAATTCGTAGAAAAAATATCTACAGTATTTCATAATGTAGCACAGTACAAAAATAATAAGGAAATAGTCTCAAGAAATTTCTCTTTATAATAAATTTTTGAAATGTTAAAAGATGGTGATTAGAAGAAGACTTTGAATTTTCTGTCAGTTACAGGTAGATGTCACAGCTGCCGTCTTGAATAGGTTAACTGTCGCCAACTGGAATTGCGAATGGACATCTTGTTGCAGAGTCCATATAGATGGATGAAGCGGCTGCTGCTGCGGCTGGATAAGGCGGGATGTCGTCGACAGCTGGATCATCGAGCATCTCAAAATTATGCTGACCATTAGTTCCCTCAAAGTTGCCCATCTAAATAAACAAAACCCAAAGATTATTTATTACACAAGACTTCACATCTTTTTAATGTTATGAATCATTAATGTATCAAGAACACAATCACTATCTTTACTTATTTCTCCTTTCTCCACTTCCCTCCCTCATCTTATACTTCTTTTCTCAGGATATAAGGCACACAGCTGGCATATCCCTCATACATTTCTGAATTTCAACCTAGCGTTGCTTGTAAATCAACAGCTTGGAAACTGCACGTTTGCCCTGATAATTGGAGATAAAGAACCAAAGGCAATTTCTGTACGGTATTGAGAAAAGCTGACAATAATGCAATGACAAAGATCATAGAAACTAGTATTATTTATCTATTATATAAAACTTATTACAATTATAATTTAATAACATTATTGTAATCAGTGGTATTAAAGATGCATTAAAAGAGAAACAAGGCTTTGATAATAACTGCATTTATGATTAATACGAAAATGCCTTGGATGCCACACATTTGACAATTGTAGCAATTTGGCCAACTTACACCAATCACAGCGGCGAAGATGCGCTTGCATTTGTCTGCTGCTCCAGTCAGCTTCAGAATATTAGTTGCAACGGTCGGCTGGAGGTTAAAATTGTTCTGTTCATTCTCCTAAATCACAAAAAAAACAAATTATATGCCTTCTTAAGAATAAAGGAAGTAAACAACTACATGATATAGAATATCACAGATGTATAATAAAAATAAAAGAATGATAATAGAGATCTGAGTTCCTTAATTCGTAAACAGTTGAAGAACAGAAATTGATGCAAAGATTCAGAAGCACAAACAACTAAGCACATTGATAAAGCCAAATATGCTATATGGCATTTCAATAAAGACATGAAAAATTGTAGCTTGTATTGTTTGATATGAAATGCTGTTTTTATGTATGCAAGGGAGCCCTGTCCAGCAGGACGCAAAACAGGACCAGGGTACTTTATGGGGTCCTCAAGGTTTTATCTTTCTTGCGCATGATTCTATGGTTGACAATAAAACGAATTGATTGATTGATTGATTGCCATGACCTTGGGCTATGGGTTTATCCCAGCACACTTACAATAGTATTACAACTGGTCTTTTAAGCTTACTGAAACTTCACAGACATCAATTCCATTCTAACATGAACTGTTGTCTTTTTTTACTGCAGGGCAAATTATAAGAAGGATTATCTAAACGGATTACGTGGATCAATGCTTCCAGTTTTCCTGTTAAATACTTAAATTAAGACTACCCATTCCAGACTATGTAAACCTTAATACAAGATATACAGAAGATATTGCATTGTATTACAATATTTGTGTAGTGCCTCTCATACTATGAACTGTTCAGAGGAGCTCCCCGACTACAGCACTGATGCTGAGTCGAAGCGCCTCATTTATATTCATGTGTGAACTATATGATACATTTGAGCAAACTCACAGCGAGCCACGGATGATCCAAGACGTCAGTCGCCGTGCTACGAATGTTGACGTCTTCTTCCAGCATGAAAGCAATCAGATCCTAGACACAGCATGTGACAAATATGATTTTTGAAACAAGGACGATTAGAAGAATGTCAGTCAAATTGTATAAGAAGTTCCAATATAAATGTCAACAGCTCCGTCTACTGGATACCGGGTGACTTGACATCTGAGCGTTAATGCTGGGACGCATTATCACTTTGGGTTTGTGGTCAAGAAGTTCTGATATTTATTAATTCATTCATTTCGAGCATTTATATAGCGCCTCTTCAAGAATTCTACTCAGAGATGCTCTCTGCACTAGCATGTATGATGTTCAAAGTTATTGTCATAGAAGTCATATTGGCAGTTCACTATAAATCTAACATCCAAACCAGCTCTCCAGATGCTTTGGCATCCTGTGTACAGCCAAAACAAAACCATACAGTTTACATTCTATAACTATAACTTAGTTCATTTTAATCCAAACTATATAGATTTATTGTCTTGCTTGATTTCCTAATTCTATCTGTAGCAAATGAGTATTGAAAAGAATAATTCCTGTATTTTTACCTTTGCTGAATCAGATATGCCGTCCCATGCTGGGCTTGGGAAGTCCAGAGGTCCTGACTTAATTCTCATAAGAAGTTCTTCTCTGGTTGACCTGCAAATATTTTACAACACAACAAGACGTAATGTTTTAAACATCAACCATCCCCTTCAAAATAAGAAATTCAGACCTTCAAACGGCTTACAGAATACTTGAACTGTTCAAGAACATCCCGTCTGAATCCTTGTGGCTGGTGGTCTATTACCGGTAGTTCAGACATCAATGAGCAAAAACAATAAAGAAAACTTCATGAAATGATACTATTTATAATTATTCTATGACCTGTTGGCTATGCAAATTCATGCAGATTCTATATAAGATTCTATAAATGAATTTACTTTGGCTGGTTCAGCAAAAATGAAATCAGACTAATGAACTCATAAAAATATCTGTTTAGATTGTTTCTATATAACAGAATTGTTAAGTTTTATGACCATCTATCAAGTCTAAGAGATGCCCATTTTCCACATGTTAACCAGACATTGAATACTGTCTAGCACCAACCAAGAAACGTCATCAAGAGATGTAGCAAGACATACCCAGTGTATGGCAGAAATCCACAGAGCATAATGTAGCCAACAACACCAGCGGCCCAAACATCCACCTTCGAACTATACCTAGGACATATTCAGAATATATTCCTACCTGGATAAAATTTTACTCAGTGCAATGCCTATGAAGTCTTGAGTGAGGTGCTAACATGATCATTCAGTTTAAAACGTTATTCAGGGCTCATGATCAGTATATTATAAAACTGAGATACATTACATTAATTGATTGGTTACAAAGTAAGATTGCTGAAAACTAGACCAGAATTAAAATTTACAAGTCTAGCAAGCCTAGCATGTCCAGTCATGTTAACAGAAAGTACTAATAATAATCCCTAAGCATACAAAAGCAATTTCCTGTGGCTCATGTGCGTCATTCAAAGAAACTGGAGCCAACAATTGTAATGGTATAGTTGTAAAGTTCAACTTCACACTAGCATTCAACTTCAGCACTGCATCCATATTTATTATGTGTTTACTCAATTGTACTACACCTAGATCATAGTAACAGAGGCGCTTTCTCAATAACTTAGGCCATCCATGTTGTTGGTTGGCTGTGGTTTAGATTCTGTCTCAATAGCAACATCATAAAAGGAACAAATGAAGCCCACATAAAAATAATATATCCCATGGGCTTCCACGTTTGTCTTATAAAGAAATGACTGTTATAAAGAAATGACTGGTGATCTACAACATAATGCTCATCATAAAGAACGAGGCTCACCGTCTTTCTGAGAGCATTTCTGGTGCCATGTAGCTGAGTGCTCCACAAGAATTGACTACCGGTGAACTGGTCTCAATGGCCAGACTAAAGTCACCCAACTTCAAATGCTTACGACCACTTGGTTCCAAAGAAACCTACAGAGTGATGAATTCATACATATTTGAAATATGAAAAAGCAACGATCAAGATATTAACGTTTTAAAAACAATATGTAATAAAGTAATCAATACATTTAAAAGATTTGATAGTTGACATCATTTGGTAAAAGTTGGTTTGTCGCTCTATTCTTTTCAATCCGTGGAATGATCAATCTATGTTCGACTTTTAACTCTCCAATTCTTATAGCATAGCAGAATTCTTTGTTTTCGTACTAAAAATGCTACTGCTTATTAAGTCATGAGCGCAGTTAGCTAAATTAATAAGAGCGCAGGTCGGGTCTTTCGTGGACCGCTGTATGATTCCCGATGCTCGCTTATTTCAGAGATTTAAAAATCTCGGGCTTACATGGTCCTTGCACAGGGACCTAAAATGATGTGGCGTCCATTCAAACGCACAAGTGCTTTTGAATCGTTTCTTCTATGTATTTCAACTGATGCCCTCTAATCTCTACCATTAATTTATTTATCATACGTTTAAATGGGTTTTTCTGGCTGTTTATATATTGACTAAAGTATTTGCCTGTAATAGATGATGGCTTCAGAGAGGCTCTCCTGCCCTTATCCTCACAATTGACTTAGATAAGTGAAGGATGGAGGCAGTGAGAGGGAAGGGTATTGAGGGAGGGAGTGATATGACTCATCCCATTGGAATGCAGTTATCTTACGACATGAATTTAGCTAAATATGAAATACTAGATAATATCATGTACAGTTAAATGTGATATGAATCCTACCAGAATGCTCTCAGGTCGGATATTGCGGTGGACAATATTCATGGAATGAAGGAAGTTGATGGCAAAGCAGAGCTCAAAGAAAAGATGACTTGCATCAGACTCTGAATAGTCAGCAAAGGATGCGATTGACTCAAGTAGGTCTCTGCCCTAAAATCAAACACTTAAAATTAAGTAAAACTAACAAATGTAACAGGTTTTGAATGTAACAAATTAATGCTGTAAAATCTAAGAAGTAACTACCTAAAGTTATGCAACTTACTCACATAAAGTAAGCTCATAATAATAATTTAAAAAAATCCAATTAAGTCTGGTTCAATAACTGGAAATTACGTTTGAGTATTCTGTCTAAATCATGTAAGAATTAGGACCATTCATATTATAAACATAGTTGTTGACTATTTTTCCTTGTTAGCCAGTGCTTCCCTACATGAAACTTCTTAATTAAAATTTATAATTTTTTTACAGTTATACAAATTATTTTAATATAATTCTGCAGGGTCTTCTAGAGTTGGGCAGTAGAAGTAAGAAACAAAATAATCTTCACCTTGGGCAGCTCCAAGACCATGAACAATGTAGAAGGTGTATCCACGTCATCCAGAAGGTGAATTATATTCTGATGTTTCATGCGCTTCATCAAAGTGAGTTCGGATTGAACTAGGTGCTCCTTCTCCTTACTCATTTTTGACTTGTTGTAAATCTTTAACGCCACTGTGCTCTGGTTCTTTCTGTTGACACATTTAGCAGCGGTCAAATAGCTTTAGAATTGAAACGTTATATAATTAAAGGCAGCACATCTTACCATATGGTAAAAAACAAATTCACTATTAATTGTTTTATACATAAATTATGGCTTCTTCTTTGTGTTAACTCAAGTATCTATTTTTTCCCTTGCTCTTCATCTGCCTGCTGGAACCAAATGACTCTCTACTGTTTCCAAGACCAGAACAACATATACACCACTAACAATCCATAGACGTCTGGTTCAAAGTTCTCATTTACTAAGAACTAATGCTACTCACATGTCGGTACCAGTATGCAGACTTATGTAACTGTAGTGACCAACAGCCTTTCCAAATTGATACTTATGCATCAAAGCTGGTGGAATTCTTGGTTCCTTATCTAAAAGAAAAACAAACTTGTAAAGCAAAAATGCCTAACACATTGCCGATAACGCATTAATCCGACACGCGATTATCGGAAATTGTGATAGGATTTGAATAACATTTATTATTGATATAAATGAATGAAAAGGCAAATAAAATATAATTATTTATCTACTCTTGTCTACCCTACAGTAGCATGACGAATAATCCTTATGTAAATGGTAGGCCTACTCCTTGATACACGGTACAGCGTGGTAGAATGTCCATGTATTGTTGTCCTGAGGTCGGACGCCTTATGATGAAGGAATGCTCTTGCCTCGGCTAGTCGATCTTGAGTATAATAATTATTGATGAGAGATTGCGAGTCATCAGTGGCACCGCATGCAGCAACACCGGACTCCGTTCCGTGTCATCTCAGCACCTGTTGCTGCCTGCATCCTCAACCGATGGATAATAGGCCTCCGTTGTATATCATGCTCTCTCTATCACTCTCTACCACTAGCTACTTTGACATCATCTACACTGTAGGCCTAATTGAATATCACTGTCTCGATAGCTGTCATTATGACAGAAATTCTATCATAGAAATTCTCAGCATCCGATATCATCCAGCACGTCGGAGTGATAACTCTGACACACCTCAGAGCTGTAGTCGGGACCGCCTCTGAGTAGTAGTAGTCTTGATAAAATCGATATAGAAATAATATGGATAATAACTTCCATCTGTTTCAGAACATCTTCTATAGTAAACTTTAACGAGACTCGCCATCGCAAACAAACACGCAAAAGCGTGTATCACTGTATCATGCTTCATGTATAGCAGCTATGAAAACACAAG
>JAQFXW010004032.1:0-11396 GCA_034693945.1 Dendrobaena attemsi
CCAGGTGTCGTCGGCGCACCAGTCGCAGGGCTGATGTGAACCTGCAGAGTTCGTTTTCAAACGCATCTACTTTACAGAAACCATCAACCCAGCGATCTGATCGCTCTATTTCCTCTTCTGGACAGTTACGTTCACTCTCACCTGAAACAAAAACATATATAATTATGCTATAATATGGATCTCTTTGGAGCTAAAAACCATATACACTCCTGCTTGAACATAAGGCAAATGCAGTTCTTCACGCTTGCAAAGCTTTCGTCTGTAAACGCGGATCACACGTTTCTTCACTTTCGTTTTATTCTGTTCCCTCTCTCTCCTCAAGTCACTATTTCACTTTCTGGTGTGCAAATGTTTACTCATACCTCTAGTTTTCCTCTACTCTTTGTTTCTCGCTCCCAATCTCTATAAATTCTCTGGGTGGCTCCTGGTCCTTCATACCTCTCCCTCTCTGATTCCTTTGCCTCTGATTCCCTTTGCCCATCTGTCCCTTTACACTTGCGCCCGGCGGCTCACCCGATATTCATACGCTGCCGCTTAGATCTTTGTTCCAGAAACGTACTCGTTGACCCAGGCCAGAGGGTCATGCATATCAATCGACAATTCCTAACCAGATCATGATAGATTCCATTAAATAACTCCCAACAACTTTGAATATACATGAAACACAGTTTATGCGAGATTATAATGATTACGAAGGTTCACCCTTAAAATTCATGACACAAATGAAAGCCAAATGGAAACCATAGGAATTCATAATGCCCAACTATTCGTTCGCACATGAACGTAGGCTAGGCCTATCTATAGCCTACGTTTCGGTAAAGCCATACGCGATCAGAAATATCTGAAACTGTTAACAATAAAACCTGACAGCTAATAAGGTAGGAACGACCGAAAGAATTCCTTATAAACTCAGCTCAACCATAAAAATACAATAAGCACTATGATATGTAAAATTTGAATTTCTCAATAATTTTCTTGGATTTTGTATTTAACGTCGATTTTGCAATTAGTGAATTGCTTGCTTCAATTTATCCAACGCATTTTAGTTCATGTTCGTGCGAAGACCGGGCATAATTCGCAAATTGTCAACTCATATGCCTATTGACAGAGCACAGTACGATTAATATCGACACACAGGTAGTGTAAATGAACGAATCTAGCTAATACAAAAGTCAAATTTAAATGTTGGCATCCGTACAAGGCCCCCAATTAGTTTTACAGCCGGTTCTACAACGTCAGCGAATAGAGGCAGAGTAAACCTGATGAGACCTTCCTTGAACGTGGTTCTTAGTGTTTGTGCCAGTGTGTTATCGATTAATCTAATTAATCTTATACCAACAAACAACAGCATTTCAATCATCACGTCATCGCAAGCCATGTCACAAAGGTCCTTATCGTCCACCACTTTCCCATTGCAACGCACGTGTGCTGGATTCTTCTTCTCTGTTAAACCATTTTTTCCAACTTGAACAGCTCATGCAGTCATGCATGAACCCCAGTGGAAATCATCCCCCCACTTCTCTGCTTGACAATTGACTCTCAAAATTTGCCATTGGGTCATTTTCCTTATCATTCGTGTATAGTTAATTGTCTGTGATTGTTTCTTTTTGAGTAATAAATTGGCCTACTTGAGAAGGAAATATACAAACATAGAACCTACCCTTCCATTCAGGCCTGGATTAACGGCGGTTCCAGTGGGTTTATAGTATACAAACTACAAACAGACCCAAGCCTACTAGATTTTTCCCCAATAGTGGGCCTACTATTAGTATAGGCTATGTGTGCTTAATTTACAGGTTTGAAAGGTTTCTATTATGAAAATTCGTTGTACACTTTTCTAAATTCATAATATAATTAGGATCTTTTCTATTGAGCCTTTATTTAAATTTCGGCGACCGCTTTTGGTTGAAAATAGACTATTAAAGCCCGTTTGTGAATAACAATATAATTTTGGAACCAGAAAAGTCCAAAAAATGTTAAACCGTGTTTTCGATGTGCTTTGGAGTAGGCCTCTGCACAATCAAAAGATATGAGTACATGTATTCGGACTATGGCTAAGTTTATCAAAAGTCGAATATAAAAGCACAAAATAAACTGACTTCGTTGTTGCATACATTATTCATTCACTCTAGGCATTTATCTAGCGCCTTTAAGAACTTACTTAGAGGCAGTTGTTTTCGTATTAGCCTATAATAGCACCAAGTCTCTCTTTGCCTCTGCCTAAAAATTACGCTTGAAGAGTCGCACATAATATTTAAAATGATTAATAATAAACCCCTCACAATAAAAATCAAGATTATAAAATAATACTATTTGGATAGGGCCCAGGCCTAGCTGCATCCACCATTTCGTCTGAGATTTCATTTCGAATAGCCTACAAGTGCGTTTTGAAAGAATGTTTAAAAGAATACAATTTAGAATTCACATAATTGTTACAGCCAACTAGTGTTTTGAAGTTCTTTACGCTGACAATGGGAAATATAAAATTTAATACCAGTTAACCGACTAAGATTGGCAGACGATAGTTATGCAAACACGTGTTCGCATGACCTTCAGCTCACGTACTCGAAACCCAAGTGCAATCAGTTGGCCGATGACTGATTGGTCAACAGACCCGTTTGGCAAATCACACAATAGTCAAAACCCTGCTTCCAACTAAATCAGTTAGATGTAGACGAACACTTACATCGAGAAAACTTTCCTGCTTCCAGTAGCACGCTTTCCCGATCTCTCGTCAGTAGATCCTGGGATCTCTCCCAAGCAGTAACTTGACAGGTGGCAACAATGCGGGGCAGACAGAAGGCTTATAAAGCAACCACGTCTGGCTAGGCGCGCTTACTCGCCAACCATCTTATTTTTGATTAGACGCTACAAGCCAATCACAGGCCACCCTTGAATTTTTCAAACCAACGGCCTGCGTGCTACTTCATGCATGCTGCAATCCGTTGGGTTTTCTTAAGCCATTTGTTTGGTTAGGGCGTATGTACCTGTTTGAATGCGTCATCATAGGCTAGTTGAAAAACATTTCGAGTGATATTTCGGTGCTATATTTAATTTTTGCTGTAAACAATTGCATTACGAAAGTACATGGGAGCCTTTGAAAGTAAGGTCATTGACAAAATTAAAATTGTGACAGCAATTATGAACTTAGTCACAGAATAAAGAGGACGACAAATACGATAACGGCATCAAATAAATGTTAAATCGATAACTTTAGAAAAGACAGTAAACATTAACTTAATGCAACGATGACAATGTGCCACAACAATTAAGGAGTCGCCATAGTCTATGGCTGAATTATTGCGTCCGCGGGGGCTCCATTGGAATGCAGCATTTTTTCCCATTCGTTTGTTTCAAACACAGCACTCCTACGCATAATATCTAATAGCCTAGGCTAATAGAAGTAGCGGGAGAAGCGCTTCCGTTTCTCCAGTAAGCCACCGCCTGTCATTACATAATTTACAGATGGATTGAATGATGACAGGGGAACGGCAGTTTCGCCCGTCTGCTCCAGCAGCTTCCTTCTTTCTTGGAAAGTCATAAAAGTTTGGTCTTGACCCGTCAAAACTGCAGACTACGGACTATAAAAATTATACTCTTCATTACGTAATGTGACAAACGATTATTAATAGGAGATTGACTGACTTGGAGTTTCAGCGACAGATACCCTCAAGCTTATGCATCGTAAAGCCAGGGTGAGCAATTTCTCTGGGATGATAGATACTGTTCGCCATTCAATCACTTCAAAGCGCAACACCTTATTGCGGAAAAGTGAAACCTATAACTGAACGGAAAGGACTGAAGGGCAGTGTAGGCCCAAAACCTAAACAAACAGAATCTCTTGTAATGGGGTGACGGCCAAATCACAAGTAAGCGTTAGTTCCTGTCGTACATAGGCTACCTGCGTCACCGGATATTCGTATACCTTCAAGTTCCCTCTTACTGATAGGTCTCCATCCTTAAAGATATGCAACGACAGATCCACCCTCCCACGCTCACGCGTATATATATATATATATATATTATGTGTGTATGTGTTTATGTCTGTTAGTCTAATTGCATGCTTCTTTGCGTATCTGTGACTCTCTGACATGAGCGTTAGCAAGAAGAGGTTATAAGGAGGAGACAGTTATAAGAGGGATGTGAAGAGATCGACGTACTCTCCAGATAACAATATGAAGAAGAAGGGTGCATGAAGTTCTATATATATATATATATATATATATACATAATATTGGCCTCATTCCTGCTTTCTTATATATATACAAACCTATATAAAATGTACGTAAATTTATGTAGATAACTTGACTCCTATATGTATTATATATAATGGTGATTTGGTGTGAATGCTGTGCATTTCCCGTGGCAAACATACTTGAAAAGCTATATTATAGGGTTGAGTAGACCGATATAATATTGACACAAGGTTCACCTCTGTCTGCCTACCACCGTCTGTCTTCTGGTCTGCCACTGTCCGTCCGTCTGTCTGTCACACAGGACAAATCCCCATAGACGCAGGTGACAGATCACTTACTCTTCTCTCCTCACCTCACTTCCCTTACCCCTGCCCAGTTCGTCGAATCCTCCTCCCTCAGAAAGCGAAGGCCGGTAGGTAGACGGCCGTGCGGCTGCAGGGCAGGGTCATTCACCAGATCCCGGTCGACCGACCGCAGAGCCTGATATCGCCCGAAGGGTGAAGAAACGACGATGGGGGAGGCCAGCCGATGTGGGCAACAATTTGTGGGTGTCCTGCTTTGCAACTGACTTCAGGCCTCAGGGTCGCTATCAACTCATTAAGGCTATATGACCCAGCCCACGGTCAGTCTTTCGCATGCATGGCTTTCATATGCATGGCTTTCATATGCATGCCGTTCATGTGAGGCAGGAAGTGTCATGCGCAGTGGCATATTAGGGTTAGGGCGCTATATAAATCACCGTAATGAATGAATGAATGAATATTATATACCTCCCTTGTAGTGCATTGTGTCATTCTCGTATTTTACTGAGTTAAGCAGTTTGGCTTCGAAATACCTGCTACCTCTATTGTCACCCAATCGTTTGACTCTGACTACTTCCAGCCATCCCAACTCTTTTCTGTTGTACAATTCTGTGGTTGAAATTCTGTCGCAGTATTATATTGATTGCGATAGAATTTCAACCACAGAATTTTTAACCACAGAATATGGCTTTACTTGCACCTATAGTTTATGTGTGTTGAAGATTCTTGACTGATATTCTGTTAGTTACGGGGCTCCGATTTTGTAGCCTATGTTTTGGTCTTTTCCGGTTCAAGTTTATCGACTGTCCATTAAAATACTGTCAAGTGGCAGGCTCCACTGGTGCAAGTTTCAAATCAACCCATAAAGCTGTGCACAACGCACATCTGTCTCTGCATTACTTGTTACTACGTGTTCAGTTTAAATAACCATAAAACTTTTCGACGATTAAACATGAACATCGTCTTTAAGTTATCGATGTTGACACCACAATTTGCATTCAATACGGAATAAGTCCCATCTCTAAAAAGACTAGGGCCTACATCTTAAATATCTTATATTTATGATCAATCAAAGTTAAAAATTAAAAACTTCTTAAAAGCCAAACACTTCTTTCTTTCTTTCGGAATCTAGAAATAAAATATAACTCCTGTTCCACCATAAACAAATCTCGGTCAGCGGAGGAACATTGTGGCAGGGTTGCATCCCTTCTTCTGCTATTATATCTATCAAATCATGCTTGCTTTGTAGGCCTGTATACAATGCTGTGCATTTGCCAGTGCTTTACATATACTTAAGCTTACTTAATGTTCTTACTTGCTTACGTTAGACAACTATCCCGCTTTTACGTCTAATCAACTTCAGATTTTTCCGAATTTTGAGTTGGCACATACCCGTCAAGTATGATTGTGCTATAGCGTAATATAGGTCTAGATCCATCCCAGGTACATTTTTAGTTGTGGCTGTTGTAAAGGTGTTTCACTTAGGACTTTAACGCGTTTAGTGATACTTCAGTTTCTTGTCTCCTCAAAAGGTCGTCAGATTATGACTACTTCGAGTGCAGGTGCACTTGAAACTGCCATCTTTGGGCTTCATATGAAGTATAATTAATGCCGATGGAAAAGAGTATAGCTATAGCATTATATTACATAGGCCTGTGTCATCTTCGTAAAGGCATAGGCTACAAAAATGATTGACATTGTCACAATAATTATTGTAAACTTTTCATGTAGCCTATACCGCCTTTTCTTTCTCCAATCTTAAGTATAGGCCTACGATTACACAGTTATGGCTCGCAGAAATTTACTGGTAGTAACCACATCGATCACACGGACAGGTGGAAAAACCATTGTCTGTCTTCAACCTTTGTTTTGCATTTTTGGGCATCAATGTTTTTTGTACCTTAACACTGCATGGTAGTAGTAGTAACAATAGAAGATAGTTATAATCAATGCTTGAAGTTCATTATTGTGAAGAATCAATTGAATTGGCATTTGACAAAACAACTAAATAAATTCCCCAAGGAAAGTAAACAAGAATATAGTAAAATATATGCCCTCTGGTTTTAGGCACTTGGGCTTAGTAAGTAAGCATAGGCTAATAAAGGTGGTTATAAATTAGTCCTTTAGACTCGGATGCATTACAAGCAATACATACACGTTCTGGACATAGAGGAACATGAGACCCATCAATTGTTGTGGAATATTATAATTATACAAACATATTGATGTTAGAGACAAATTCAATCTAATGATGGATGAGCAACCAACAAGAAATAAACGGAAATCAGAAATCAAATAACAACAGGGTTTGTTTAAATGTGTATTCATACACACATTATGTGCAGCGATAACTTGAAAAGTGACAGAATACTACTTGTGCACCGAGCAGTGAGTGATCCATTCATCAAACTAAAGATTTGTAATCTTTTGACACTTCGACTCACGATTATAAACTTTGATAGTGGCGTAGAGGCGTACTATGCAAGCTGCTACAAAGTGCTTTCATTTTACATTGTTAACTCGTTCTTCGAGCACAAGAAGGGAACAAATCTTCGCGCTCATTCATAACAAAGGTATGTCCCACTTTTAAAAAAAGATCACCGACTCTGGGCTTTGCCTCGGGCCTTAGTGGGGCATGCATCATGCAGGCGTCCAATATAGATTTGCTTTTCCCAGTCGTCATTTTGCAGTGATAATTTTCTTTGAAACATACTCTGGTTGAAAATTCCGATGGTCGTCAGAAGTAGCACAATAATTATTATACCTCAGAATTTTTAATGAACGCATACATACAATTCATATACATTACATAGGGCCTATGCATTCTTTTTGTTTGAAGAAAAAAAAATAAAAAGTAAGAAAACACAATGACAATAATATAAAAAGTATGCACTTCATATTCTAAGTTGGAACAGCAGCAGAAATGGTGAATTGGTACACTTGTAGGTAAGTGTGTTACTAAGCAGTAAGCAATGTGGGCCCTATATATTCGGATCCCTGCTTGTCCATGTATGTATCATAGCTTAAGCAGCTGCAAGGATCCAAACAAATCACAGCAAATAGGCTACAAAACCCAGAAAATTGACCACATTAACATCGTAGTCCCATACAGGCAAGCCAAAACATTTATCAGTATGCATGTAAACTACTGTCAGCTTTTCATGTGCGAAATTTACTTGAATGTATGCCTAAGCATATATTATACTTATGATTTACGTATGCACTATGTCTGTAGAATTTGTATGGTTTGCGTGTGCATGTATATCTGTGTTCTTGGAAGGGGTATTGCTTGGAGGTCACCTGATAAGTATCTCTCAACCTTTGACCTCGTCAGTTCTGCTACGGTGTCTGGTGGTCATTTGCAGCGGTGCATAACTTCGGTGCCCTTTCTTGTCTTCTCGATCTCCTTCGCTCCATGCCTCTCTCGTTAATCGACCATTAAACTCCAGAGTCACATCGTGACACGTCAGCCATATTAGCTTTCCCCTCCTCATCTTTGCCCCTCTCCTTCTTCTCTGCCTATTGGGCTCTTTGAATCTCTGCCTCTGTTTGCCTGTATGTCTCAGTATATCTGTGTACGTGTGTCCAATATCTCTTCTCATGTTTCCAAACATTGCTTCTATACAACCTTCCCTACTTATCCTGACCCATATTCTAGTATCTAGACCCAACCTTTTGACTTTATTCCAACAATCCCGGATCATTTTCTTGTTTACAGTTCTTCTGACGCTATTTAGCTACCCTTTCACTCTATTTCTCATTGCCTGTCTGTATCTGAAACTTTGCTCCTTTTATCTGGCCATCCACCCATCCCATCTAACAACGTAAATAAAGAAACTCGCCTGTGCTGCACGATTAAGTGACACCCAATACTGTTTCATAGGTTTAACGACAGCTTATGACAACAGAGGCCGTTGCCGTCGGTGCAAAAAATTGGTCAAGCGTATTTCAGCTTTTCTTGCTGACTTTATTCCAACCCAAGACCCAAGACCACCGGTGCTCACAATTATAAATGCTCAGCCCTTAGTAGAACGCAGTCGCCTTCGGCCTCCTTCACAGAGCCTGGGCCCAGCAGCGATAACGATTCTTAATGACCCAACAACTTGGCTTCTGAAGACTTGATTTGAAATATTGCCTTGTTTAGGCTGCTTCTATGCTCATAGTATTTTCTTGGCGTTGAGAAATTTCTAAGATTTGCATTCGGCAAAGGCTTTCTTCTTCTGTCCACTCGATGTTTGATGTTCTGTGTCATTTCAAAATCCATTCCCTCTATTATTACCTGAACTGTTCACCTCCGCCAAGATTTGAAATCATTATGTAAACACCACCCGAGTAGCCTACTCCATTTTAGGAAGGACCACCATCTAATCACTTAAAGAACAATAGCTTAGGTGAATGGTGCACACCTCATTTCAGCGTGTTTGAATATTTGCGTGCACGACCGTCTACGCGGGTTCTTTGTCTCAGCCAAAACAAAGTTGATTGTGTATATATTTATAGCCTATATATAATATATGGCGACTATTGTTTATATGTATATAATTATCTGTGTATATATAATAAAGAATATGACCTGAGCGATGAAACTATTGAACAGCCTAGACTTGTGTAGGTGTTTGTCATGCGATTTCTGTCTTAGGGTTTCTGTCTTTCTTTGCGAGGCGTAGGATACTTTTTTGTCGTTCGTTGTTTCGAACAAAGCCTTTAGAGAACACTCACCCTTTCTCGTCATTACAAACAGTTCAGCTGTCTGCAGCCTCGGTTTGGACGTAGGATCGAGAGACGGTGTCTTTGTTAGTTTCGCGCGCCTTCTAGACGTCTAGCTGCTATCTCTCTCTTTCTCTCCGCGTTGAGCGCGCCATCTGGCCAGGTAAGCAGCGACCTCTGTTATTTGCTATCGTCGTCCGTAGTAATACCTGAGCGTTTCGCGCCGTGACAATGCGTACCTGCTGATTACTACACAGGTAAACGCAGCAGGCCTACTTAAGACACATCTGTCCAGGTGTGTGTGTCGGTGTGTGTGTAGGTTCGTGTGCGTGTGTGCGGGGCGGAACAACAGTGGCGCTGTGCCAACGACAGCGAGTACAGCAAACGACCGCGAAGAACGACAGTTTTCTGCGCAGAAAATGCGACGGTGCGCATGCGCACTGAGCGGCGCTTTGGACTGAGTCACCGTTGGTGAGAGATGCGTTGCGCGATCAGGGATCGATTCTGTGTTTTGTCTGTAGATGGTCTTTAGTCAGAGTCCTCAGCCGACCTCCTCCCACCCACCTACCCACCCACCCCCTCTGAACCTCCACGTACCTGTCAAGGCTTAGGACAGAGACACGCACACATCAACTACAAACGATATTATATCAAAGTTGGATCTTTGCTCTAAAACACCCATTTTCCCTCTATCCCGCTTAACAAGGGGCAATAATTCAAAGGACAAAGGACGGCGTTCGAAGGGATGAGGAGCATGGGCAACTGCTGTGACTTAGGCCTATCTTTGTTACATAACCCATCTCTGTGTCCTTTTGTTGGTACTTATACTCCGGCTCTCCAAGCAACCGATTGCATGACTCGACTGCAGGCGTAGGAAGAGGTGCTCTATATAAATCGATCTCATGTTACTCATGTAGTGCGCTTTGTGAATCATGACAATGAATGTGTGTGTGTGTGTGTGACTGCGCGTTCTGTGCGTAAAGGGAAATACCCATGGGCAGCGCAGACGTCATCAGACGTTTACGATGGGGATTTGGGTTAACTCATGGACGCCTGTATTAAGGGCGAAGCCCCTACACATGGAGTCCATGGGTAACCGTGGACCTACTGGATAGGGGCTAAGTCCAGGACGATCGTCTATTCAGAGTATCAACTGATGCACATGGTAAGCTGTGCCAGGTTGATTATAATAGCAGCCTGCTACAATAATCAACTTGGCACAGTCGACCCTATGTTTGCACCACCGCAGCAGTGCCAGTCCCAAGCCTGGATAAGGAGGAGGGCGACGCTAATGATCTGTGTTATGTAACAGCGTCGTTAAACTGTAACCTAGCCGACCATTTACAACAGTTTATCTATTTTGAACTATAGATGACCATCCTGGGCTTCGCCTATCTGTCTACTTGGGTCTGTGGGTTAACCCATGGACCCCGGGTATTGAAGGGCGAAGGGCTTCGCCCTTATAACAGGCGTCCATGGTTAACCCTGGTGCTATAGGAATTTCATAGATTGGTTCAGTTACCTGCGACCTGCTACAAGTAAAAAAATCTGGAAGACAGTTTATTAAATTTGCATTTTCTTACGTTAAACTCACTTGATATTGTGAAAGCAGAGTAGGGCCTAATGGTTGATTAGGTAGGGCAGGAAAAGCCCATCGTTACCAATCTGGTAATGATAGCTGAAACAGCATTCTTGTGAATCTTTACCATTTAGGAAAGATCGTTGAAATTGACAATTCTAGCGAATGTGGTGCACATGTCAAATGAGAAATATCAAGTCAAAGTCGATTCATCGTCTACCCTACTACATGGATGGATGAGAGCCAATGATGTCATCATTCTCGGCTTTGCTGTGTGTGTGTAACTGCAACTGCTTTTACTATAGGCTATTATATTATGCGTGCATCAGTAGTAGTTTTGTATTAAAGGACAGTAGTCCACTCCACCTATTGGTCAAAGTGTGCATAGGCCCTATATAATAATAAATATGTACATAATCTACATATATAATGTGGCTTTCTCTGAAAACTCAACAGAAGTTGCAGCCCATTTTGTGTAACGTTTGTTGCGTTATAGGCCGGCCCTCTTTTGAATCATTAGAAAGTAGAGCAGATAGACTCACTAAAAGTTCTGCAACGTTTGTTGAGTTTGAAATATTTTGATAAAATTTGTGATTTTGGTCGCTATTAAAG
>JAQFXW010004033.1:0-11396 GCA_034693945.1 Dendrobaena attemsi
CCGCCCCTTCAAGTCTCCTACTACTCAGAAGCGGTCCCGACTACAGCCCGGAGGTGTCGGAGTTTACACGCCGAAGCGCCACGAGCAATTGTGAGTGAAGAACTTGCTCAAGATTCTTATGCGGTGGGTGGGATTCGAACCTGCAACACTTCGGTTACAAGGCGACGACCTTCACCACTACACTACCGCGCCCCAACAACCATGAGCCTCACATAGGGACCTTGAGCAAGTCCTTCACTCACAATTGCTCATTGCCCTTCGACGTGTAAACTCTGATACACCTAAGGGCTGTTACAGTAGTCGTGACCGCTTCTGAGTAGTAGGAGACTTGAAGGGGTGGGGTAAAGAATAAGAATCTGAATAAATAAATAAACACTGGCCAAGCCCGTCAACCAATTGGCCTCGCTAGCACAGCTATGGGGACGTCAACTTAATTTTAACTAATTTCAAGAGTGGCACAAAATAAATGTTCAAATAATAGTTACAATTACGTACCGGATGAAAGTAAGCTGCGTCAAATTTCCCAGACAATTCCTTCAGTTCGTCTAAGGTCATCGTAGAAGAACGTTTGACCAGGTCGTAATGTTCCTTGCTGTGAAGCAGCAGAATTTCGTCCTCTGTAGCGATTCGCACCTGAAGAAAATTACCAATAATTAATTTAGACACGGCTTCAATTTGTGTCTGAAGAAAAATTACCAATAATTAATTTAGACACGGCTTGCAATTTGCGTCTGAAGAAAAATTAACAATAATTAATTTAGACACGGCTTGGCTGGGAGCACTTCTGAGTTGGTTTCTTGAAAAGGCACCAAATTAATTTTCAGAATAATAGAATGTATTGAAAAATAAATACGACAATTTGAAGTTATGCACATTCACATTTGGGCAAAGAAAATGTGAAGTTTCCAACATGTAAAAGAAACATTCTTCAAGGACGTGTTTATCAAACTCGCATACATGACGCTGACCACCTCAAACAACGAATTGTGGAAGAGTAGATCCATTTTGATCAAGGTGACAATGCTAACAATGAATTGCGAAAGCGCCTTAGAGCATGCATTCGATTTAATGGCCAGTATTTTGAAGAACAACAATTGGCTCAAATTATTAATTTCCTTTCTTTTACATGTTGGAAACCTCAAATTTTCTTTCTCCAAATTTGAATGTGCGTAACTTTGGACTCTGTTGACAGAATTTTATAACATTTTCAGGAAACACTGCCAATTTATCCCTCTTTCACGACTTAAAATTGTATAGAGTTTTATTTAGAATTAACAATTATATCGTCAAAATAAAAAGGGGCTCACTTGTTTTGGAACACCATGTAGAATGAAAACATAATGAAGCATAGTTTTATTGAAGGAAAATATCAAATACGTTTAAAAGTTTAGCTGCTTTAGACCTGTGGACATCCAAACAGATTTAACTCAGAATAATATTTAACAATAATTTAGAAATTTTAGAATTAACAGGAACTAAATAAGATATGATTCTTACCATGATTTGCAGTTTCCTTCCTTAACAACGTCCGTAGGACTCAATTTGTCTCCTGGTTTGACAAATGTATCGCCTGGTGTCGGTCCGGTTATATTGTCCCTTTCTATCCAAACGGGTGTTCCGTCCGTAGGTATATTGTCAGTGGTCATAACACAGTAATCTACGAAGTAAATGCAAATAATATTAATCTCCTTGTTTTTTTACAGATACTTAGTCTCTATTCCCGTTGGCTTACAACTTCACTGTATTATAATTATGTTGAATTGTACATCATATCAAAAAAGTTGTAAAGCACCTTTTTTCTAGGTTGAAACACTCAGAGAGGCACTCCAAATTCGCCATAGGTCACCAGAGGAAGAAATGCGTCTCCAGAAGAATTTAAGAAGTTTTAGAGAGGTTTCCGGCTTGAATCTTGGATTGAGCAGTAGCTTGGATAGAGTACTCGCAGAGGCAGATCAATTGATGTAAAGAACCGGAACTTGGCATATAGGCCCATGTAATATAATGTCACAGGAATGCATAATATACCCTGAACAGTGTAATGAATCCATAAAATGTCAGCATAAGTCAAGAAAAAAGATTAATTTACTTGGCGGTTTGCAGCTGCAGCATTGCGGAGCTGTTGCTACGACAACGGTTTCATCCTATCACAGACAAACAAGAAATCAATCAATTTTTGCGTCACAACAACTAAACATTGACAATAATGTAACTTTATCGTAAACTACTGTGTATAGTACTACAGCCGGGTGCCAAAGCAGGTCTTCTATGGCCAGCTAGTTAATGGATTGCGATCTCAGGGGGCTCCACTCAAAAGGTACAAGGACAATCTCAGGATGCAGCTCACAGCTTGTGATCTCAAGAGTGCGCATTTTGAGGCTCAACCGGTGTTGGCAACGAGTGTTGCAAGCGGACAGTTTCCATGCGACGTCTGTGGCCGCGTGTGCACTTCAGGGATCGGGCTGTTCTCGCACAGCAAAAAGCCACAAATGATGACGAGATCCGTCGAAACGACGGCTCATTCCATGATAGTACTACACACTATACAGGCATGTCTACATAGTAAATTTTTGTGTGATTGTGACAGAATATCTTAAGCAGCATATCTTATTAATACAAACGTATAGTTACAATTATATGTGAGGCGTGGTGGTGTAGTGAGACATAGTCGCCACCTTGCGTTCAAAGGGGCACGGGTTTGATTCAGACTCAAGCCAATGTGTAGGGACCTTTAGGAAGTCTTTCGCTCACAAATTCTGGAGGCACTTTTGCGTGTAAACTCGATCCGACATACCTCTGGGCTGCAGTCGAGACTGCCTTTGAGTAATAATAGACTTGAAGAGGCAGTATAGAAATATGTTAATAAATATTTAGATCACATCCGAACATTCCTTACAGTGATTTTATCATTCATTCACTATGTATTTCTAAACATAATATTCGATGCGAAATAAAAGGCTTTGCTTAAGCACACCTGTTTACAGTTGCAGGCCTGAGTCTTGTCGTTTACAGCCAAAGTCCCATCATTCTTGCAAACATAACTGAGACATGGCTGAGTGTCATTCGTCCAACTCGCAAGACTGCTCTATAACAAAATAAACCGAAAAATCAATCAATGAATCAAATTAACTTAAGTACTTGCAAGTAAGCTGGCACCGTCACAACTTGTAACATCACTAGTGAAACAATTAATAACTAAGCAATAAGCAATGATTAAGTATACATACATACATACATGCATACATTCATAGTAATATTGTAAGCTTCAATTTATAAAGTGCCTTTAAGATAAACCTTAACAGCACGCTCCCGACTAAATCGGTTCAAAACACTAACAAACTGCATAGTCTTTTGAAGCCGGCGAGATGCAAAGGGAAGAGGGATAGCAGTTCCAGCCTCAGATCAAATTATGAACAGCATTATGAACACGTCATCCTCACTCTGCGACGTCTTTGCGTCCTCTAGCTTCGATCCTCTTATCGCCTTGACCTTATCGTTCCATTTGTCAGGACCACAACTGCCCAGACTCGATCCTTTGCTTGTGCAGGTCCCTCACTGTGGAATTCACTTCCCCCCAGTCTTCGCTCTACCTTTCTCACTGCAAGTGTTTCTACATCTTTCTCTCATCTCAAAATCTATCTCACTGGGAGCGCTTCTGAAGGGCAAATGCTGGGAGAAGCGCTTTATGAATTCACAAATACAATACGATGCAAAAGATGATCTATGGCAGTGACGGATTTTTTTTAAACGCACAATGTCGCTGCAATGTTACGGTTGTGAAGGATCGCATCCATGGGGTCGAGGCCATATACAGTCGCTATAGAAAACTCGATTTACCTTTACCTTTACCTTTACCATAGAAATTGGCTAAGGTACGGTGCCTGGCATCATGCGAGACAGATGTAGGTTTCATAATGAATGATCACCCTCGAAGTGTCTCCTCCCGCGCCAGTCGAGAGTTTCCAACCGTTAGCTTACTGTCAGAGTACTTTTTACAAAAGCCACAATGCTTGCTTGAATGAATTAAAATCTCACTGAACTAGATGCAACTCACACGTACCTCTAGAACCCGATGGTTTCCGTGGCCAGGGGCTTCTAACCCCATACCAAGCGGGCGAAGGTGCGCCCAGTGGAAAACAGGCGGGAACATTTTATAATGTAAAATTTTCAGAAATAGGGAGGAAGACTGGTCAGATTGGATGGAAGAATATTCTTGAGGGGGGAAATGGAAAGTCATGAGTTTTTGAGCCCGGCTGCTTGGGCGGATAGAAGCCTCTGTCCGTGGTAACAACTTTAAATCCCGGCTTATCAGTTTAAAGTATAACACAGTTTTTAATGCATCATTGTGGGGTTCATGTGGAACAGTGGAATAGTCGCTGCCTTGCACCCGAAGGGTTGCGGGTTTGATTCATACCCCGAGCCACCACGCAAGTCCTTCACTCACAATTTCTTGAGGCGCTTCGGCGTGTAAAATCCGACACACCTCCGGGCCATAGTCGAGACCGCCTTTGAGTAGTAGGAGACTTGAAGAAGTGATATAGAAACATGTGAATAAATAAATGAATAAATTGAGCACATGAAACGCCATCCAACCAAAGCGAACAATGACAGTTTTACTAACGAAGCACTTGAGACTGCCGTCCATTTGACATTTGCTGTAAATGAAAAGGAGAACCGAAGATCAGCAAAACAAACAGCAGATCAACTGCCAACAACGGCACAAATGAATTGAACAATAACGTCTAATAAAGTAAACACTTATTCTAAACATAAACATTAAACAATATAAGCCTAATTATCCATCATTATCTATGATTTCCCCGCAGTTGAGTTGCTGCTTCAATAATCAAAATGACTTTATTTTAGAGGCATAACAAGCAAAGAAGTAGGCTACTATACATGTATTTCCGAAACCATGTCAATTGTAAAATGTCATTCAATTAATTTTAAAATTTGAATTTAATTTAAATGATCTCTTTCCTACCATTCTGTGCAATCTCCTTTCTTAAGAACTTGATCGACTGGCACTGTGTCTCCTGGGTTGATAACTTTATCACCACTGGTCAACCCAGGCTTCTTATCTACTTCAATCCAGACTTTCTCTCCCGGTTTGAGGTTGTTCACTGAACAGACGGCTGAAATACAGAAAAATTGTGAGAAAAATTAGTCAGGAATGAAACTAATACAGTCGACGAATCTTAGATATTGGAAGAAAATTTATTTAAATAGCAGAGGCTTTGTGATGGAAATGATTATTGCATCTATTGTCCCGATTATGTAACCAGATTGCTTTGGAATCTCATAGCACCTCTACAATTGCAATTGGGACTCCCAGAATTGTCAGTTGCGCTTTATAATAAAGGGTTAGAGAGCAGTGGAGATAGAATTATTAGACATATTTAAGTTCAGCATTTGCCATTTGCTACTCACATACGACATATCCATAATCATAGTTACATTATGAAACATAGGCAAATATGTTGTTAAACTAAACACGCACAAAGAACCACAAGATGATACTGGATGCATGATATTGCATAGTCCTTCGCTTGCCAAACAAATCATGATAATTATTACTGTCAAAATGTATGGTATGCTTACTTGGCGGTGCAGGTGTTTCACATGCCTGCGTGTGTATTGCCAGTATTATAGACGGTATCAAGTGAAAGTCGTTGACTACAAAGTAGTTCTTGTTGAGCTAAAAAATTATGCAATGAAATTCAATTTAGTCTTGCAATGTAATCTGCATTGGGCAAGTATATCGTCAGTTGATGGAAAACTTGTCAGATTAAAAATAACACTAGATCACCATTTAATTAAGCCATCAATGACTTGTTGGGCTGCTGGCCTAACAATTAAGGATCAATGCTGAAATGTACCATAATATAAATTTATAGCAAGAGCATTTTCCAAATGATAAGCTACTTGCATCTTGGAGTGACTGAAGTTTCACAACCTACCTCCTGAGGTTTGGACGATATTCTCTTTAGAGTTTTCGGGGTGACTTGATCTGTTATTCCAACAGCGATGACGTTAATGTCTGTCTGCTGAAGGTTCTTTATCACTTGGGACAAAGTGCCAGTATTTATGGTTGGTTCGCCATCCGTTAAGACAATGGCCGTGTTCGGCACGCCAGGTCTGTCACCACTTGATGGAGTGAAAATCGTAGACATCAATGAAGATAAGGCACCACTGGTATCTGTTCCACCACTGGGGTATTCAGTATTCAGAACAACATTGGAAAGGGACGAGATGTCTGGGTAGCTGAAAGATAATCACAAGTTGCTGGCGTAAATGCATACAAGTTATGAGACATTGCAGCAGACAATAACCGATTGTTTTGTCAGCGGAGACAAACTTGAAATATATCCTAAAGTAGAGTAGTAGCGGCTGCATAAGAACATAGGAAAATGAACTATTTCTCATTTCATGGCACATAACCATTTTCTGTTCTGTTCATTCAATTTGTTGTTTTGCACTGAAAACTATCTACTACGTCATTACCTGAAATCTGAACCACTCCGGCAGTTGTACCTTATTTTGTCTCCAACATTAACCCTAATAGTATTATGCATGCTACGCACTGGTGGTCCTGTCTGGCACACCATGGTCACTCTCGGACCTCCTATTGAATCTCAGCCTCATAAATAGGTCTACAATAGTTGATCGCAAGTCATATCGCTTTTTGGGAATAGCAAACAACTTAGTATATGTTAGGCTAAAAAAACTATTCAGTGTCGATAGAGTCATCTCTTCACACAACAATAAATAGACACAACACCTAAGCAGATTAACAATGAGATCATCGTAACTCTAATGCAGCCGAGGGCAACTATTCCTGAAAGCTATTCACCTGGTAAAGTCGAACGGTACGGAAGTGCTGCTTGCAAACGTTGCGACAGTAACTTGTGTTGCGTCTGGTCCAATGTCGAAGGTCTTAAGTAAGTTATCGACGAATTCAAGTAGAGATATCCAGTTCTGACATGGCGGATACTTTACATCATCACAAATGCTTCCAGACCCGTCGATTACGATAGCCAAGTCCATTGGATCGGTACACACTGAGAAAAAAATGGACAATCGTACTTCCAACATCACTGATACTGCAGGACCATAGAAATAATTATTATTATTTTAATTTAAGAGCCAGGAAGTTCAATAGTAACGAAACAGTACAACAGAATATACAATATCTGATGTGCATGATTACTTGTTCACGCAACATCGTCGCGTGATATATGCACTACAATACAATACAATACAATACAGCTGTACTTTGATATTGCAGACTTCAGAAGTGCTCATATGCTCACGGAGTAGCGCAGCTGTAGCTGCTGTACTGCAGAGCTATTGCGAGTGAAGAACTTGCTCAAGGTCCCTATGCAATGGCTTGAGGTAAGTCTTATTCAAGTCAAATTCGAAAACAAGTTGACAAGATCACAACTTGGTACATGGACCTAAACTAGAGACAATCCAAAGCATGATATAGTTGCGTTAGGATTTGAACCTGCGACCCTTCGGTCTCAAGGCAATGACCTTACCACTGTGCCATCACTCTCATATGCAGACATGTATAACATACAATCATCATCAAACCGGGTTTGTGTAATGGTAAGCTTACCAACGTTAAAGGTGAAAATGCTATTCATATTTTTTTAATTTTTATTTTAGACAAATCTGTAACAAGAAATTCTGTGATCAACAAACTTCTGTAAGCTAAACCTGGAGAAGTGTGATTCATATAATTAAAACGAATTGCATGCCAATAAAAATATTAAGTTGTAATTGCTACGAACTCACTTGTTGGTGGCGTCCCGCTTGGTAACACTGAAACAGCAATGAGCATGACATGGCATGAAAATTATTGACAGAATGAGCCATAATACACTTGAGGGATGCAATCTGTTCCCACCTGGACTGGTCAAGTGGTCATTCTAATTATTGTGCAAGAGGAGGTGAACTTTAAAGGAATGTGTGACTAAAGTCGCAGTCTACAGCCGCCCTTCAAAAAAGTCATTCAGTGCAAGAGGTTTATCGATTGGATTATATATTCACGACAGATAAAACAAACTCCGATCATCTTTGATATGAAAGCATCGTAAAATAAATGTTACAACCGACAAGTCTGATAGAATCGAAACATCGGGATAAATCAACAAGGCCAGACTCATATCCCGTTTGTTGACCAAAACAAGGGGTGCTTGCAAATACCACAATATATACATAGGCCTATTTATTTATTGAAAAATAGCAATTAACATCATCAACAATAACACAAGTGTTCTCCCTTTCAAAAACCAGTTCAGATGCTATATTACAATTGTACATATTGTTGACGACGAATTTAGTTTCAGTTCATTCTCAATTTTCACATTGACATTTAACCAAATGAAGGAAGATGATCGATGTTTCATGCAAAAGATGCGTGCCCATCAATGAGACCATGGTCTAGTGCGAAAGATCTTGAAACTGTTGTGTATCGTATCATATCGTATCTAAACTTATTTTTAATGTCACTCTGATTATGACTAAAGTGAGGAAATTTTGAATTTCCACGTAACAGCAGACAGGATTCATAAGTCAGACGATCGTGATTATAATATATACCAGGGCAGACACAACCAGATGATTATTCCGTCAGAAAATGCGAAACGTGGGCGACTGAAATGGACTAAAACGAATGGGAAAACATACCTGAGGGCGTTGTAATCGGCGGCGTAACTGAAAGAGATGAAGAAATTGATATTCATTCATTCATTTGTGCATTTCTATACATCCCCTTCAAGTCCACTACTACTCAGAAGCGGTCCCGATCACAGCCCGGAGACATGTGTCGGAGTTTACACACCGATATACTTGTATTAATTTCATACATTCGCGAATTTCGTCATAATAAAGTTTTATTGAAAAGAATATTATTTTAATTATGCCTATACAGTAATAGGCTACAAGGTCCTAGTTCTTCTTTAATGTTCAGTTCATGAAATGAATTAAATGCATAATGCACATGGGTATAACTATAACAATACCTGTTGTTTGAGGTGGTGGCACTGCAAAAACAAATACAAATAATTAATCAATCTTAATCAATTTTAAAGCCCCAGAAAGCTGAAAGAACTTACAAAAAGATAGATTCATTTAAACCATAATATTCAACCCTTTGTCTCATGCCTTTGTGATGCACTCTCAGGTGAATTCATCACACAAATCAATATTCAAACGTAGTTTTGCTGATGCTGACTTAATTATATATTTATTCACACATTTCTATACCACCCCTTCAAGTTCACTACTTCTCAGAGGCAGTCCCGACTACAGACCAGAGGTGTGTCGGAGTTAACACCCCGAAGCACCACGAGCAACCGGACTTGCCCAAGATCCCAACTTGTGGCTTGGGTCTGAATCGAACCTGCACCCTTTGGACACAAAGCGGCTACAATCCCACTGTGCCAGCGCGCCCCACAATTAGCACAATAAAACAAAGTATGTTATGATATTTATGCTACGTTGCCTAAATGTAGCGTCATACAGCTTGGTCTTATGTCTGCACTGCACTGCTGATAGTGTCACATAGTGCATACCACTAAATTATATCTGGATAGATATTTAAGCTTACACATTCATGTCCCCAAACAAGATGAAACTATGCACAAAAGTGCTAACGCAATTCCAAACCCCATTTAACATAAATCAATGTCAATACATTACAATAGTTGCAGTAAATAATTTAATGTTATGTATGCAAATATAATATAATTATTAGCCCAGAAATTCGCAATCGAAATCCTCAATTATGGCTTAACTAAACTTTAGCATGTAGGCCTATCATATCTCACAACAATCACAAAACAAATAGGATACAATGCAACTGAATTTTGATATTGCCCCAATACAGAGTTCAGAAGTACACACGCAACTATGCATAGAAGATTTTCCGCAGTGAAGGACTCCTGCGAGGTCTGAACCCGTGGGCATGGGCCCCGGATATAGGGCCCACTTTCCGCGATACCGGCCGAAGGGCCGAGCGCTCTAACCATTCGAGTTCATTAAGTCCACATAATGCGAATACGATTCCTAAAGATATCTAGCTATTTCTAACATAGTTACATAGTGTAGGCTAGTAGGGGCCTACATAGCCTAGATGTAATAACTTTAAATACTTGATAGATTAGGCTTTGCAAGAAGTATATTATGGTCTCTTATAAGAAAATAACATTCTCACATTGGCATTGGCAGCACTGAGGGTAGGGTTTCTTAACACGATATTCCTGAAAACAAAACACATGACTTATTTAGAGATTGGCCTAATTGTTAAAAGTCTGCTTACAGTATTGTATTATATTTTTGAATTTATAAAGCGCTACTCATAGTAGGCGCCCTTGAGAAGCACTCCCACACATCAAGAACAGATATTATCGGTATAGACCTACTGACTAGGACGCACTGAAAGAGAAGCATTAGAAATCTATAGATGCAATGCAAAACAATACACTTTGTGGGTGCTGGAATCAGAGGCGTAGCCAGAAACTGATTTGGGGGGGTAAGAAATTTTGCTTTGCAAGTCGGGAAAAAAGCGGATGACCTTTTTTTAAGTCATTCGCCCCAAATCTCGAAATTTATGTGCTTTGTAAGTCATTGAAAAAGCGGATGACCTTTTTTGTCATTCACCTAAATTTCACTGATTTCGCATCTATTTCTCGCATTTTAGGGTTAGGGTTAGCATTTCGGGGGGGGTTTATCTAATAAAAATTCAATAAATGCATGGACAAAAATCATTTCGGGGGGTTTGAACCCGTAAACCCCCCCTAAATACGCCCCTGGCTGGAATACTACTGCAGAGGATCATTGAAGGTATAATTGCCTAGTCAGCAGACGAATATTAGAATGATAAGCAGTACAGATGAAGGACTGCTAACTGTTCATCGATCTAGCCATTCATGGATACGAGCATCGCATAAGCAGCTGGGGAAACTGCGGATTGTGACTTTGCACAGAGGATTTAGTAGCGCTCACTTATATGAGACTGTGCTCTTTCGCCAGGGCTGGTTTGGGAGTGCCTCTGAGTAGTGTTCTTGAAGGGGCGCTATATAAATGTGCGAATAAATAAAATAAATAAATGTTAGCCATAAGAGGAGGACCATTTGTACGGATAATAAATATGCGCGTATCGGCACATCAGTCATTTTTTCAATTGTCCGGTTACTTTGGTAAATCTACCAAGCCTTTCTTACTAATAATCTATCTATCTGTCTGTCTATCTGTCTGTCTATCTGTCTGTCTGTCGATCTGTCTGTCTGTCGATCTGTCTGTCTGTCGATTTGTCTATCTATCTATCTATCTATCTATCTATATATCTATCTATCTGCAATCTGCTATCTGTCTATCCATCTATCTATCCA
>JAQFXW010004034.1:0-11396 GCA_034693945.1 Dendrobaena attemsi
ACAGAAATCTGCAAATGGCCATTTTAAGCAGGTCGTTGTCAAACAACAATACTACTGTTGATGCAAATGCTGCTACAATAGACTCCAGGCTACGTCAATGATTGAGCTATTTTAAAGAGCTCACGATAAGTGGATTACTTCCTTATTCAGCCTTAGGTTTACCTTACATGTATATTGTCTTGCCATACTTTTATCTGAAAACATAGTATGCCATTCCTTACCTCATATTATGCAGGCAGCAGGGACGACTGGCAGTATTCCCAAAAATGTCGAAAGTCTTAGACACACGACCGGCAAAGCTATACTCTACTGTGACAACGCACTCAGGTCTTCCGCCGAACTTTTGATATTTCTGAATCAATTTTATCGTTCAGCCGGAGAGGCAAGCACTCGCCAGAGGATCAAAGTATGTGATACAAGTGCTTGTTGAACGTTTGAGGTGCTTTCGTTTTCAAAACCTATCAAAACGACTGCCAAAAGTTTTTACATTTTCGTTTTCACAACTTAGCATACAAATATGACTTCTGGAATGTTATTCCGAGAGGGAAACTTATTTCTTCCTAGGACTAAATGACTCCTGGCGTTCCTTTGACATACTGAGTCAGGATGTAAATTCCTAATAGGACCAAATGACTTCCATGTTGATTCCTCCTTTAACATATTGAGCAGGAGTTAATTGTTTCTAGGGCCAAATGATTCCTGAAGTTGATTCTTCCTAAGACCAAAATAATTCCTAGGACCAAAATAATCACTTCTGGCGTTGATTGTTCTTGGAACATATTGAGTCGGTGAGTAAATTCTTTATAGGACCAAATGACATCTCTGTTGATTCTTTCTCAGACCTATTGAGTGGGAATTAATTCTTCCAATTGAAAAAAATGCCATCTGAGGAACAAATGACTTCTGGAATTAACTCTTCCTAGACCAAATTGAGTGGTAGGGTTAATTTATCCCAGGACCAAAGACTCGTAGAGATATTGAGTCAGGAGCGAAGTCCGATACACCTCACATAACAGCTCTTCTGTCATGATTAAAGCTGGTTTATTCTGTTTGCAGAGTTTGTCAATCTGCATATTCATTGTCCCATGAGGTAATAAAGAACGATAAAAGAACAACGTGTATGCCTATATAGTATATGTCTATTTATAGCTGCTCTCAGAATACTTTACAATATTGCTAACTTACTTTAATCACAAAGAGTTGCACACTAGACGCAATAGAGAATATTGTTTCAACTACAGCAGAAAATGTAAAAGCAATTTAGTTGGTTTTCAATTTCGTCTGCTTCGACGTGCTGCATAGCCACTTGAAAACACACCTCACTAAAAATAGAACGACAGCCACACCGACTACGATGACAAGAAATACATCTAGCATGAGGAACTGATACAAAGGAAGATCCATTCCCGGCATGCGCAGGTGCTTGCCGCCATGTTTGATCACGTGCTCTACCCAGAATGCTCCTCTCTGCCGAGCATTCATCGGTTGATCCCGAAATACTTCAGATGCCTTTCTGATGGTCGTCCGATATTTTGGATTGTTTAGAACCTCTTGGATGGCTATGACGAGTTGATCTGACGTGAAATCCTTTATCTTCATCTCCAAACCGAATCCCTTCTTGTAGGCTCGATGGCTGTTTTGATGCTGTTCTGCAAACAGTGGAAATCCAAGCATTGGAACACCATTAAATAGCGCCTCGTGTTGCCCGTTTATTCCACAGTGGGTAATGAAGAGTTTTGTTTTCGGATGACCGAGTATATCGTTCTGAGGTAACCACGACAAAACCTTAACATTATCGGGAACTATAACGCCATCGGGAATGAAGAACTTGGCCAGGACAGTCTGCTTCAGTTTGGAAAACGCTTCAAGGAACTTGACGATGACTTCTTTTGGAAAGTGGTGGGCTGAGGAACCGAAGCTCATCAGGATAATACCGTCGGACTTTTCCGCTATTTCCTCCAAGTCCTTCGGTAGCTTCTTCGGGTTCTCGGTCGTCAATCCAGCCACCGAGATATAGTTTGGCATCTCGGGAATCGGAGGACCAAGGTGATAATCACGTCCTGCCAAGTACAGTTCTGACTGACGCAGTAGATCGGTCCACGATTTGCATTCCGGAGCATAGCGCTGTAAGAGCTTATCGTCCCCGGATGAGAACTTGGAGGACAGAGAGTCAACGGCGATATACGAGATCAGGTTTCCAATTCTGGACGTCAGTGTAATATCAGCCGTATCCGTCCAGACGGTCATTAGATTGGCGAATGACGGCAGCGCCGGGTTACGAATCTGCCAAGGAATGAAGAGTCCGGAGTTCGAGACGAAAGGTATTCCGAGCGATTTCGGCAGGACCATATTGCACGGGCAAATAAAGAACGGTTCGACGATAGCCAGGTGGAACTTCAGCTGTCTCGCCTTCTCAAGAAAAGCCTTGTCCGCCATCATGTATTCACAGTCGGTATAGACGTGCTGGTGTGCTACGCTGAGCGATAGAGAAAACTTATCCTCGTTTTCATCGAATATGATGTCAGCAATCATCTTCTCTGATTCTTCCGAGACAGTGTAGAAGGCTGCATCTGGGTAATTATAAGGCAGCGTCTTCAGTCCGCGTTTTTCGACGCTCGCCATGTTTGGGTAGCGCGACCCGAGTGCGATGTAGACTTCATGACCTCGCGAGGCCAGTTCTTCTCCGAGTGAGAGTTGTTCTAAGATGTGGCTACCACCTTGCGGCGATTTCATGAGAATCCTTGCTGCTGAGACGCAGCGAAAAGTCTCAAATAGGACCAACAAACAAATCGTCTCCATACACTGGAGCCTGCAACATTCGAACAGCAGACTATGAGAAATATTTACAAGAAGCGGAGGAGGACAAGAAGGAGAAGAAGAAGTCGACGACAAAGAAACAGAAAACTGAGAGGAGGACGGAGGATATTTAAGAAGGATAAAACGAGGAGAGAATGTGAGGAAGATGTGGAGGAAGCGGAAGAGGCGGAGGATGAGGAGAAGGAGGAAGAGAAGATGACGGCGAAGATTGAGAGGGAGAACGATGATCCTGATGAGGTTCTATGGTTTGCGCCACCTGGGGAATGATATGAGTGAGGTGGTTTCCCGTTGCCTTCCTCACAGACAATTATAGGTAGGCAACTTGTCCAAGGTCGCTATACTTAGCGGCTCAAGTGGGGTTCGAACTGAGACCCTTAAATCACAGGCACCGAATATCCACTGCGCCCCTCCTGCTAGCCCGAGATTTAACTCTCTGAATGTCCGCCAGCACCGGGGCTTGAACCGCGGTGTCCGTGACCACAGACTTCCGCGGCCAATAAGCTTACCGATGTAGCTAACTGGGCCAGTTAGGGAGAACGAGGAGATTGTAAAGAAGAACTATGAGATGAAGAAGATGACGATGACTGGGAGGAAGTAGGAGGAGGTGAATAGGACAACCCTGACGAAGAAGCAGAAGAGGAGGTAGAGGAGGAACAGGAGGAACAGGAGGAAGAGGAGCAGGAGAAGGACGAGCAGAAGGAGAAGCATACAACTTAAAGTTCGTATCACCGTTCGTCAAGCTAATTGAATTTAACATAGGTTCGTGCTATTCGCAAATGTCTCTCGAGTTTTGCGATAGGCTTACAGATTTTCTTAGGTCGACGCTAACTGCCAACACCGGTATGAAGTAGGCCTATCAGGGATAGCCAATCCTCTCTCTCGCCGTTTCATCTTCCAGCCGAAGATGTAGCCTACAGTCAGTGTACTGATTAAAGCTGAGTTGGATTTTGCTGGTACAAAGGTGGATCAGTAATACCGAACCACAATAAATTATCGTTCGCTTCATAATCGCTATCTATAGACTGAGCAGATCACGTCAATGCGGCCATTTTAAGAGGTTCGCTGTAAATGGGTAGATTCCATACACAACCTTATTCTTAGCTTTATCTGCTGTCTCTAAGTAGGTCCTTCGAAGAGCGATCGTAGATATAATAGAATGAATTAATGCAGTGCTGTCCAACCTGCGGCCCCCGCCAGCCTATTTGAAGTGGCAACCTAGAGCTGGCTAAACTTTAGCAATACGCAAAAAAATTATGCCAACTTTCGTAGATATTGATTCGTAACTCAATTCATCATTTTACGACGATAACATTGAAATCAATTTCTCACGACGCACACAATAATTATGCGATTATTGATTATGTTTGACCCTCAATATAAGGTTAACAAGTATAAAAAAAGTATTAATAACAAAATTGCTAGTCGTCGCTTTAAATTTATTTGTGCGACCCTCGACTTTAAGAACAACGTCTTTGGTGGCCCCTGGACTATACTGGATTCAAAAAGCTTGGACAGCACTAAATTATTAATGAATGAATAGTATTACCTTACCATACCATGGAGTCATTGGCCTGCACATTCCCGTATAGGCCTATACCTTGTAATTCCTTACCTCATTTTAAGTATGCAGCAGGGACGTCGTACAACGAATACAGTCTACTCAGAACCTTTCCAAAACACGTCTATAGTGTCATAAACACGTGTGAGCGACTGGCAAAGCTAGACTCTGCAGTGCAGCAATATTATTATTATTTTCATTGAAGTAAGCTTATAGTATCAAGCCTGGCCATTGTAGACCCTCAACCTTTCTCGAGTCCCGACACGTTTTGAACAGACTTAAGCCAGACAAGTCAAGCGCAGACAAGAGGATCAAAATATGGGACGCGCATTTAGAGGATCAAAATATGGGACACGCTGTTTTGCTGAATCACGCAATAGCTCTCTGCATAATTACGACAACCTGCTATGGCCTCAAAACGGAATGAATGCTTGCTGGCCAGCGGCTATACACATAGCAGGCCAGCATTATAGTTAATGGCCCCGATTGCATACAGTATAACACCTACAAATTGTAGTATAAGTATGTAAATATGTATATAATGTACGATTTTACCAGTGTTCATATATTATGGACCTATGCAGTATCCACACATGATCCACTACGGATTCACGTAGCTTACAATGGTACGCATTTGCGTATGTATTTATACGCATTCATACTTGCAGGTATACGCAGTGTACTGTGGGCCCATACGGTGCATAATATTATTCTCTACGAGTCAATGTATAAGCATAGTTAATAGTTACGACTGTCCATTTTATATAAAATTTTTATTACACATATTCATTTGTATATATATATATATATATATAGGGTATGTATGCAATTGTGCATGTGTGTATAATAAATGTACACCGTGTCCCCAAAAGGCTGCGCAAAACTGTTTCTGTCAGAACTTCGTCAAATATTTACTAATTTTAATAGCTTTTGGTAGATATACGGCAAAAATTTTCAAATGGCTGAAGTGTTACGCGATATAACAATTCTCCACCTCACCTGACTCATATCACCGCACTACCTTGTTAAATACAGATGCACCAATTTGGTATATACAGGGTGATTTTACAAATATGATCCACATTCGTGTTTTGCTATAATTTCGGTCAAAAGTGTATGAATTTTTAAATACAAGTTGTCAGGCTGAAAGGCAATTCATATTCACATGTAAATGTTCAATTTCATCAAAATTTTCAAACCGAACAAAAGTTATTAAACTTTTAGTGACGTCACCTACTGTTTTTGATATTTCAGATAACGTTTAACAGTTTTATGATAATATTTCCGCCAGACGTTAATATTTTTTAATGACATTTCACAGATTTAAAAGTAATTCATATTTAAATATCAAGCCCAAATTTTATTAAAATATTTCAAACGCAATAAAATTTGCAGTACATTGTTTTGTGACGTTTGTTTTGTTACACTTTTTTGATTCGTCTTGTTAAAAGTTCTGTAACGTTTTGTTGCATTTGAAATATATTGATAGAATTTGGCCGATGTAGGCTATGTAGATATAAATTACCTATAAGTCTGTAAAATGTCATTATGAAATATTAACGAATGGCGAAAAAATTATCAAAAAACTGTGAAATCTGTGTTTAACAATGTAGTGCAGTTATATGAATCAGGTGATGTGGAAAATTTTCATATCGCATAAAATTTCAGCCGTTGTGCCATCTACCTACCAAAAGTTATTAAAATTGGTGAGAATTTGACAAAGTTATGACTGAAATAGCTTTGCACAGTTTTTATGGGGACACGGTGTATATGTGCGTGTGCAAAGTGTGCATTTTATCAATAATTTTATATAAGAGGAACTTTTGGACTCCTCCGTGCGGCAAACGTCATTCTCCCTACTTTTAGATGGATAAGGATGAGGTTTGATTCCCTCGGCCTATTCGGAGACACGTGCAATCGCCCCCAACTGTCTATATATTAGTGGTCCCGAAAAACAGACAACAGTGTCATCCGCATATCTAACTAAGGCTGAGGTTAGGGAAACGCTAACGTCAATGGTCGCTGTCCTAGAGATCCTCTCGACCCACCATTTTATAGATATAGTGGCTTGTTTACTTTGGCCAAAGTCTCTCAGTGCATTTACGAAGACTTAGGATTAGGATTTCCCGACATGTGTCAGCATAGTTGAAGCTTCTTCTGGGGTGTAGTAGTATAGAGGTGAAGGTCGCCGCCTTGCAATCGAAGGGTTGCAGGTTCGAATCCCATCAGCCGCGTAAGGACCTTAATAAGCAAGTCCTCCACTCACAATTGCTTGAGGCGCTTCGGCGTGTTGACTCCGACACACCTCCGGGCTGTGATTGGGAGGGCCTCTGAGTAGTAAATGGACTTGAAGGGGCGAGATAGAAATATATCAATAAATTCTTTTTAAAAAAAGTAAATCATCACCCATATAATTGTATTCAACCGACTCATAGAGAAATATTTCCTAATGGTTCTTATAATTTATGACGAGGTATGTTTCAGAGATTTCATTTGATAAAATAATATATTTGCACAGACAAAATCTCAACTAAAACATCAAAATTTTAATAGTTCCGAGCCAAACTAATTAAGATAAATCGACAAAACTCCTATTAATTCAATAATATGTAGGCCTATGTAACGGTGAGTTGAACACACACAAATACTAATCTAATAGAGCTGCATAAATAGTCTGCTGCATAAGATATCGTCTGTACATGTAACTTAATCCTTTTGCACAATAATATTGGAATGTTTAATAACGTTCATCCATTCCGATAACTTTACAATTTGGCAAAAATTTCTTAAAGGTGTACAAGAAATCAAAATTGAAGTTTAGTTGCTATTATTAAGTTCATTTACATAATATCATACAGTACATTCAATGATCATTAAGATATCAAAGGTGCATTACACGCGTCATCCTGAGTAGTTTTCTCTCGCACACTGTCTCTGTCTCTGTCACTCTGTCTCTCCGTCTCTCTGTCTGTCTCTCTCTTTTTGAACAAGGAGACTTTTCTAGACTTCAGAACGATCAGTTTGAAATCCTTTGAATAAGGATCCTACGCATGGCTGAAATTCTTTTACGAAATCATTCAATTAAAGTGTAATCATGTAATGCGCAGATTTCATGACATGAATTTGTTACTCTATGTCCAGAGTCACTTTCTGGACATCCACGAATCCTGGATCAATGATTTCATTGTATACATTGTGATCGACACAACCATCGCACAAGGCACAAGGTTTTGGCAGCTGTGGCTAAAATGAAAATAGTAAGAGCAAAAATCGGGCGCCATAGGTGAACAAATCTTTTTACGGGGGCGCCATGGTCGCATTACAGGTGAACACATTTTTACGGGGTGCCATATCGCAAGAAAACGTCGTTGCGGTAACTGTTTAATTTTTCTCACCTGTAATTATTTAGGCCCGACAAATATTCCGTAGACGGGCTAAACGAAGTAGCCCCAAAACCGTTACGGTGTGCCACGGGCGCCTTAAAATCTTTTTACGGGGGTGTCACATGCGCATTAGAACTACTTTACGGGCTATACGAAGTAGCCCCAAATCATCTAGTAGGCCTAATATAATAATTATAAATTCCCAGTAAATGTAACGTAGGCCCTGTTGCATTTTGTCAATTCTAGATCGAATAAACGAATCTAGATATCTCCTCTGAGTGGGTTTTTTAAAGGGATGATATGCAAATTCTTGATATGAATAAATTAAAGAGAACGCTTAACAACAGCTACAAAATTATTAGTTCGTTTTAAAGGCCACAGCACGTTAACGACTGATAAAGATCTGCAAAGAATCAGGGCAAACCCTATCAATTTCTCTTTCGATTATCAGTTGAGTTCATCGCTAAAGTGCGCTCTGAAGAACTTTAATGACAAAGTTGAAAGAAAGATGTGTCGAAACGATCATTATTATAAAAACTAAATTGTTTTCTCATAAGCAAATACAGTATCTATAAAAAAAAACAGAAGTTGGCCCAACTAATAGCGCATCACATAGGCCTATGACGCTTGTTCAAATAGGCTAATTTATAAATAGGCCTACACATAGAACATGATGCAAAGCATTTGTAAGCAATTATGTTCATTTTACACTGCATGCATATCCTACTTCTTTTCAGAAATTAAAATACAATTCTCAAAATTCTGTAAAGCCAAATTTATTCGAAAACTTGCAGCCAGTAGTCTTTCAATTAAACAATCAATGAGGTTGAAGACCAAATTTCTTTTTACTGCTATTGTTTACCTTAACTAACACGAGTGAAAAGAATTATACAGATTAACATAATGCGGAACTATTTATCCTGTAATGATAATAACTGACTGGCTTATACAATTCATGTAAAACAGTGAACAGTTCACAGGTATCATTTCAATTATAGCATTAAAAGAGAAGTATAATAACTATACCAATCAACAATTAGGCGATACAATATAATATGCACACGCCTTAATACTCTAAATCGTAAACCTGGTCGCTGTGGCAGATTAGTATTCATTGATAACAGACTATAAATCGTAGATCGAATGAATCTGGTAGGTTATTCATTGATATAATTCTATAACAGCGAAATATCCGGCTTTAATAAATACATTTTCTTCATGAAGACTTTCTTACATAACGATGATAACATCGGCAGAAGTCAACTGAACTCTTTTTAGCTTTTAGCACTTTTTCTGTAAAGACTATACGGACAATCTAAACTTAAAGTGAAGATGTTTTTCTTATGATTGCATGCTTTGATGTTGCGTCTATCCTTGCAAACCTGCAGAGTATATATATATATTGTTTAAATGTATATATTTGAATCTGGTTTCGCTGGAAGTTCTTCAAACCCGCCTTGCGCGCTCTTGACAAACCCTGCAACGGCAAATGGCGGCGTTACCGGAATGTTGCTGCTGTAACACAAAATGAAGCAAGAACTGTCAGTCGAAGGCTATTCTGAGAATTACCTTCCATTAACTATGGGCCTACACGTACAGTTGTGTGAAATCCAAATGGATGCGACAAATTTCCGCCTTAAGGCAGCAGGTTTAGTTTATACAGTAAGGCGGCGCATAGCATACCTAATAGCAATCTTTCAATCGCCAAATGTGGATGATAATGGACCAATAATGAATTTCAACATTTCGCAATTCGTCAGCCTATAAGAATTTTGTGAAGAACGAAACTTAATATTATACGCTACATATTCTATACTGTATACGTCGAGATGCATGCATTTTTATAAAAACAAACTCATAGATGGATGACAAACTGATTACGTATAAAACACAATAGGCCATTCTATCCGTCAATTTCACAGTCTGTAGTGTGAAGACAGCACTTGAATGAGCTACACATCCTGTCCCATCCAAAGTAAATTAGGATACGCTCGCGGCTGATAAGAACCTCAGAATAATTGTAAAGTGATGGCATCCCTCTAACTACATTTAGGCCAACCGAACATTAGTTTACTTTGACGGCTAATTTACTATCAGCTTCCACGGTTGTAATAAACCAGAGCAAAAGGCCATTGATGTCATACAACGTCGTTAAACAAACATTCTCAAGACGGCTAATTTGTGATCATCATAATGGTCTCTATTCGCGCTTGATACAGTCAATTACAACTATATTTTGAGAAAGACGTACCATCCGAGACTCTCTACAATAGATTCGTAGGCTGGTGGACGTGGATCGAGTTCCAGCTTCTTCTTTACAGTTTTTCTAAGAAAAACAACCCAGCGTTCAAGACAGCTCAACATGGTAAAGCGCTTAGATCATGTAAATGAGGAATCTTTTGTCTGATGAGTTAATAAACATTAATATTAGATCAATTGACAACAGTACTATAAAACTAGCTAGGGGCCTGGTACAACAGAAAGCCGAGTAGGCCTAATTATATGCATTACTCCTTCCCTCGATAACTACTTAAGTAATTTCCATACCCCGTTTTCTAAATATGCGCGGCATCAACCATTTGTTTTTAAAATCAGTGGACCGTGTGCTACTTATGCTAGCTACGCCAATCGATCCCCATCCAGGAAAAATTGCTCGTTAGCTCGCTGTTCAGAACCAGCATCTATTAGCTGTTGTTCTGCATAGAATAGTAGGAAACCAGTTACCAAAAGAGACTTTCAAGTTTTACTTCAAAAGCCACACAGGGAAACAGTTTACATGTATAGACCTAATTACATTGTTGGGCAATTATAGCAGCCTATCATGCCGGGTCGCGGTAGTGTAGTGGTGAAGATCGCCGCCTTGCAACCGAAGGGTTGCGGATTCGAATCGCACCCGCAGCGTAAGGACCTTGAGCAAGTCCTTCACTCACAATTTCTCGTTTAAACTCCAACACACCTCCGGAGCTGTAGTCGGAACCGCTTCTGAGTAGATTGAGACATGAAGGGGCGGTATAGGAATGTGTGAATAAATAAAAATAAATGACAGATAAATTGACAAGTACAATCTCCCAAGTGCTCCTCATACATATGAAATAAGATTAAAGTGCGGACTGAACAATAAAGATATGCCTTCAGTCACTACAACTTGCAACAGCCTGCAACAGCTAGCACAGTTAAACAGTAGCCTATGTCTATCAAGTCTGCCATCAGCAAAGCAGTGATAAAACAATATAAAGCACGTATAAGCAATAAAGTTTTAAATTGCTTGCAGTCCATAAGAACTTCGAAGTTTACTTCAAAACTACAAGGAAGCAGCAGAAAGGTACTTACATTATATAGCAGAAGCAGCATATCATGATGACTGCGACTGGAATGATGCTGATACTAATGACAATGGGAATGATGCAGGTGTAAACTGGACAGGAACCGTAGTCATCGTGGCGGTTAGGATCTACAGGAATATCTGCTGCTGATGATGCTGGATTTACATACTCTTTCACGCAGATACTGGTCTCCTGCAAAGAAGAAAACTCACCACCATCATAAAATCTCTCTCTTCTCAATCGTAATCGTAATCGTAATCTCGAAACTTCTAGAGCGCTCAGGGAGGCCAAGCGCAATGCACCAGCCAATTCTCG
>JAQFXW010004035.1:0-11395 GCA_034693945.1 Dendrobaena attemsi
TCACTCACAATTGCTGAAGCGCTTCGGCGTGTAAAACTCCGACACACCTTCGGGCTGTAGTCGGGACCGCCTCTGTAGTGGACTGTAAGAGGCGGTATAGAAATACACACATACATACATACATACATACATACATACATACATACATATGTTAGCGCTTCTTACTTGTGCTGTGATAAACATTACATAACGTAACAGTTACTATACAGTTGAAGCTCAGCGAATACGGAGCACGGCCATTGCAATGGAATGATCTTCCGCTTGACCTTCTCTCAGTACGTCTGGTCAGCCCAACGGACTTAAAAAAAGCAGCTGTTACTTAAGTCTTTCTTCTTTGGCCGCAGCTGAGCTGACAGGGCTTCTGAGTAGTTGCTTAAAGGGGCGCTTCAAAAGTCCAGCTTGAATGGACGAATATGAATATGCAGTGTGTAATCTAGTCTCCCTCTTCTTGGGGTGGGGGGCCGGGCGGAGCCCGAAAGTAGGGAGGGGATCAAAAGTAGCATGCCTTTTCAAAAATGTTCCTACGTATACAGAAACTGATGACCTTCTTTTTAGTCAGCATTTCTATTTTTGTAAAAAAAATCTACAACGCAACTCCCAAAATAACTGATGACCTTTTTTCAGTCATCACTTCTATTTCTCGGGGAAATCTACTACGCAACTCCCAAAAAATCTGATGACCCTCAATCCTCAGTTTTTTCTGAGGGTGCTGATCCTGGGGCTCCCCCTACGCTGGTCTAGATGATTCACTCGAATATATAAATCTGGAAAGGCCAGTGACTGTACACAATAAATTATAGACTCTATCAAATATGTATTCCTTCTTTTAGAACAACAACATCAACAACATACAACAACAGAACAGCAACAGAACAATAGCAACAAAACAACCGCGTATAATGCATTGACAACAACAACAACCATCGTACTTTAATACAATATAACCTCGTACAACATAAGTTGCATTCGTATAGACACCTCAATAATTCAAGATCGATTCCGAAATAAGACAAAAGATTTCTAAAGGCTGAGGCTTCCATTTCTGCGGCTATAATGGTTCTGCAGTTATTTTCACAATAATTTACAAGTTCAAGAACAACTCACGTTAATAATGTTACGTTAATAATTATTCTCACTGCGTTTGGTACAATATCGAATAAAAGTTGAGTTAAACTAATTTAATATTGAATACAACTGGAATACATGTTGATTCAATATTGAATGAAACTGAAATGCATTTGAGTCACTATTGAATAAAACTGGAATACATTCAATTCAATATTGAGTTACATGTGAATGCATTTGATTCAATAACACTTTAATGAACTTGAGTCCATATTGAATAGCACTAGAGCGCATCTAGTTCAATATCTTGAATGCACTGTATCCACAAATTAATAGAACTGGACTGCAATGTATTCAATAGTGAATAAAACTTGCATGCATTTGCTTCAATATTGAGTAAAACTGGAATGCATTTACAACGATAATTTTCAAATTCACAAATCACTCAATTGATGCTAACAAAATGACAATGTCATTTGCACAACAAAAATACTTTAACTAATTTAACAAAGTAATAAGAATATGTCCTCACAAAACGAAGATTCCCTATGATCTAACTGCCATGATCGCGTCATTCTTAAGCCTGGAGATAGAAGAAGGGACATGATAATTACACCAAGATTCTAACATTGGAGTTAGCCACGATGAGTGAAATTTTAGCAATGATCCAACATACTAGCTAAAATTAGAAATGTTGCAAAGAAATTAAAGGGAGTATGACCAAAGCGAGGACACAACCAATGAAAAATCACCACCATGTTTGTGCTACAATCACATTAAGTTGGGTTAGAAGAAGTAGAAATTTTCAACTCACAAATAAATGAACTTAAACCAATCTATGACCATACTTAAATTTATTTTCATGACGTAAATAAGCCACGATGAGCTTACTTACACCACGACAATAAATTTCGTCTTCAAAAATCCAAAGTTTTACAGAATGAACCACAGAATTTGCTAAAGTAACCGAAAACTTAAAGTGTGACCACTCAAATGTGTTGCTTGGTCGTAGCAGACCTCACAACAGGGAGAATGCAAATCTCACTAGAATATAAGACGACTGCATGTTATAAAGTTAATGAGATTCTTTTCGTCATTATCAAGCAATGAATATTCAAACAATCTAAATCATGCCATGCATGAATCAAGTTCACAACAAAAAATGAAACTTGGATGGACATTCCGCAAGGAAGTCCAATGTAGTGCACATGAACACGAAATGGAAGTCAGCATCTGCGTTTCACAATTAGGTCTACCCATAAAATAAAAAGATAATTATACTCAACTCACCCATTCAATGGCAGCCAAGAGTATAAAGTAAATCGCATTTTCTTTCTTAGCCTGATTGATTGGTTTGATTAATCGATCAGGCTAAGAAAGATGGCCTCTGTTGTCATAAGCTGTCGTAAAACCCTGGAAACTTTCTTAGCCTCGATATGTATAGACACGCAAGCCCCCTATATATCATTCGTCTGCTCACTAGTCTGGACTGTTACACAAAACTAAGTAGGTGGATTGCATGACGAAAGATTAATACTTGAACATTAATATTATTACGAACCTTCTTCTAGCTAAAACAGTCACATGGACAACAATATGAATGTTAGGATAATTAGAAGTGTCACTGGTGGAGATAAGATTAGATGTTTAAACCAGATTTACAGTCTCTCAAAGTTCACTGAGCTGCAGAAACAAATCGGTGCATATATAATTATATCTGCAGGCAATTAATATATTAATAAATAGTTCTACCAAACTTTACCTGTAAATACGCAATATTAATTTACCATTACCCACTTAAATAAGATGTCAAGTGATAGGCTAAAAGAGTTCGTAAAACTTTACTTAGCGTTCTATTTAAGTGGACTGATTTATAAGAGACGTGCACTATTATTACAGGATGAAAAAAAAATCGATTTCCAAACAAAATTGTCAGCAAACTGCAATGTAGGTTAAAGTGCGCAAACACATGACATAATTATTATGTTACAGAGTTCTTTGCAACATTTTGCAGCTGAAAAGTTTAATAAACTTACTTGTTCCCTTAAAATAAAAGTCGGAAAAGGTCAAATTTTGTACCAAAAAACAGGTATTCCACTAATATCATAAACAAAATTGTCCGACTCCATATCGCGCATGCTAAAATATATTACACTGTTGATTTTTTTTACTGTTACTCAAGTGCTAGGCTACAGTTACGGCCTATAGGCCAACATTGACAATAACGAGTCACTTATAAAGGAAAAACAAAATTGTCTACAGCCATTGTAGTAATTTCCACGATGTAGAATAGCTACAGATTTAAAACTAAGGCCTACTCAGACAATAATGGATTAGAGTCAATAAAATAAACATGCCCTTGAAATTTAACAACAGTTATGATTGTTGTCAACAAATGTGTTTACTGCGATTCATTTCGAAATCAATAATTGCAGCATTCGAAGGAATCATCTGAACGAATATAATGCGTTAGAATTGAGAAGATTTCAAATTCGATTCTTATGGTCATAAAGTGTATAATTATGAAATTCTTAGCAGGCGCTACTACTGCAGTGTCTCAGACCTTACACTACTAAAAAGCCTACAAAACATGGATTTCTGCAATATTGAAACAGTAATAACTATTGTATACTATAGGCTACAGAATATATTGTCTCTTAATCCGCAGCCAATAATTAAAATAAAACCTTTTGGCAAATTCAACCTAACGCTACTATCTGGACTCGGTGAAACCGTTGGTTAGAGATTTGAGATTTCACTTAGGTCTAGAACAAAACTTGACATTCGTTATTTTAGTAGCGACATCTTTTCTAAGTTTTTGTGATATTGGTCTTTGAACTTCACTGTTGAAGGTGCTTTAAATTCTGGTCATAATATAACGCGAGAAGTGCTCACCAATATCAAACGAATGTAAACATCAGTGACTGAGAATTACTAGCCTGTAGGCTACTGCCGACGACAGGGTATATTTAATCACGGTATCACTTAATTGTGTGCACATGAATTGAGCTCGTTAAAGTTTAACCATTTTGGCTGCAAATTTGAAATGCTATTGATAGGATTTAAAAAACTGCTTTCATTTTTCCATACACACAACACACGTCATAGATAAAACAGTATCATCATGAGATGTAGCCTAGGTTGGATTAATTGTCGCGCATCTCCTCAATTACAGTTTTCAACCAAAAGTATTGAGAATAGTGAAATCCCATCGTTCAATTGTCAATAAATTACTATTACAATTGTAGTAATGTTATTGTAAATAATTTATTATGAGTTCAAGTTAGTTCATATTTTATATAATAGGTCTAATTATCCTATGTCGAGGAAGTGGAGAATATTATAGAATGTTGCCATCTATACTGTGTATCACCGGTGGGAGTGATGTCACGTCTTAGAACTTGAAGTGTTTGTTGGTCTCGTGTTGACGTTTCACAACCGCCAACTTCAGGTGACGCTCCAGGTCAACATCCTGGTCGACGTAGGGCGACTTTAGGGTTCCGTGAAGCGACAGGGACCACTCGTAGATGGTTCCCTGTTGGTCGCTTTCCGAGTCAAAGAGGACGTACAGTTTCCAGGTGCCACGCGGGTTCTCCGCCCATGCGTGGGTTGTCATAAACGGCCATTTGGTGAAGCCTGACGTCATGTCATCATCCTTGGCGCGCGAACCAAGCAGCATGGAGCTGATAAAAATAGAAAATAAGTTACGTCACTGATAAACATTAGAAAACAATACGCTACCGATAAATAATAGATAGCATTACGTCACTGGTAAACAATAACTTAGAAAACATTATATAACTAATATAAAATAGAAAACATCATGCCTACATAACAGTGTTAAACAATAAGCTTATTAAATTGTTTAAAATATTACGTAACTGTTATATAATAATAATCATAGAGATTTGAGTGCCATAGTTCGTAAGCAGTCGACAGGGATCAACGCAACAATTCAGAAGCAGCGCTTGGGAAAGGGATATATTATGACTGATACACAATAGAAACCATTACGTCACTGGTGAACAATAGAAAACAACGGTGCTACATAAATTGTCGTATTTACATCACTCACGTGGTATTCATTGGTGAGACTAGGAAGATGTTAACGTCTCCACGCCTCGATGCCTTCAGAGTGATGTAGGCCTGGACGTGCTCCAGGTAATTGACCTGATTCGTCGCCCCCTTGCAGCCATCAGTCGTGATGGTCAAGGTCAGCGGTTGACTCGTCGAGAAATTACTGAAGTGCAAATCCATTCAAACTGGTCCTCACGATATTCGAGCAGTTATATAGCGTATCTCGTATAGTACGAACTACTCAGAGGCGTTCCCCCCACCATCTATAGCGTGCTAGGGCGTGGTAGTCCAGTGGTGAAGGTCGTCGCCTTGGAACCGAAGGGTTGCAGGTTCGAATCCCACCCGCCGCGTACGGACCTTGCGAATGTCCTTCCTTCACAATTGCTCGTGGCGCTTCGGCGTGTAAACTCGTAAAGACCTCTGAGCTGTAGTCGGGACCGCCTCTGAGTAGTAGGAGACTTGATGGGGTGGTATAAAAATATGTGAATAAGTAAGAAAAATTAAACAATTAAAATAGGCTGGAGTTAACAAAGAGCCTCAATTACTACGCGTAAAAAGGTTCAGTTTGTGCACAAAATATTAATAATAATAAAAAAAAAATAACATAAAAAATAACAATAATAATAATAATAATAATGATCATAGAGATTTGAGTGCCATAAGCAGTCGAAGGAAAGTAACGCAACGATTCATAAACACTTGGGATAGGGAGCACAGTAGAGATGAGATAAGTGGATATACGGAAACTGACGTTTAGTTCTCAGCTTCTTCGTGTCCGTTGCACTAGTTAAGTTTTATTGTGTTAATTTTTACCTAGTGTTCTGACGTTAAATTTCACTAGGCGTTCTTGTATTAATGTTCCCTTTGTTTCTTTGTATTAATTAAACAGGAACATTCGATAAAAGTAAAACAACAACATTCGATAAAAGTAAAACAAGAACATTTAATAAAAGTACCACAAGAACACTCAGGGAAATTGAAAACAACTACACTAAGGGAAAATGCTACTTGAAATTTATCTCATCTCATCTAATTTTATCTCATCTCTTTTATTGCTCTCAATTCACATAAAACAATTTATGCAAGTTCATCAGAAACGGCATGCAGAGGGCATACCCAAAAGGAACATTGTTCCGCTTAATCAGGGCTACCTAATTTGCCTACGTTAAGAATACAAAGTGAACAATTAATACAGGAACACTATGGGAAAATTAACTCTTTGATGCCCAAGGTAATTTTTGTCACACAAACGCCCAACGAGGGGGGGGGTTCAGAGCGAACCCCAGTGTTTTATCATCATGATATCTTGAGCTGGGATTGAGATATTGTATCCGATTCGATGAGTTCTTGTGTTAGTTTAACATACCATGAGCTTTTATTGATCCATCCAAAAACAAAAATAACAAAATCGTGGTAAGTGTAGTAAATAGGGATACAAAAGGAAGGACCTAAAGGGATGATGAATTCCGCTGGGCAGGGCCCCCTAAGTACCTTGGATTTGTAGGTGGAGGTAGAGACAACTAAAGAAGCAAGGGTAGTGGGAGACATAAACTAAGCATTAAAGCATTATTTGATGCTGAACAGTAACTTAACTAGACTAAGCAAAACTAAACAAAACTAAGCACAGTACAAAATTATGAAATAATGAAAATGGATTAAGTAGGATGAACAATTAAATAAGCACACAAACGTTTTTTAAATAATCTAACAAAATGTAGGCCTACACTAGTAAATTACTTCAGTTCTAAATTTCAGTTCTCAAATATTGTCAGTTCTTATAATTCTAGTTGTAATTTTATGTTCTAGGTCCCAAGATGAAATTATTTCTAATTGTAATAATTAAGCTTACCGAAAATAATCATTATTATTAGGCTTAATCTCAGCGGTTGAGTAATTTTCTTCACTCAGTTCCAGCTTGAAAGTAAGCAATGCAAATTGGAAGAACCCTCCGCCTTTCTAATTTTTACCGGTGTGTACTGTGTAGGCTCTTGGACCTGGGTGGAAAAACCAAGTGTTTAAAGGAAAAGTTGTTTTTGTGGCTTTTTGTTTTTTTTGGTTTTAATATTTTCCGATTTCGAATGACGTTAAGAAACAAAAACTCCAACTCAGATTAATTCAGTTGAGATTTAGACTGATAAACCCAAAACGATCGATAGCAGATGATTTTATTACAATAATAAGTCAAATCTTGGGATTTTAGCCATTGAATTAACATTAATAACAATAATTCTATTGAAAGAAACAAAAAACCAAATTTTTTGGTCTTTTGAATTTTGCAAGAAAAAACAAACACCAAAAACAACACTTTGCCACCCCCTGCTCTTGGACTCGTGAGGTTGAGTTTCTCTTTTATTATTTTGATGAAGAGCGGAAACTAATAACATATTAATAATATCCGTTCTTAAATAATTCCCATTTCTATTCTACTTTCAGTTCTTTGTGTTGACTAAATTCCGTTCAAGTTCTATTCTCGTTCTAAAAATTATTCCCCATTTTCGTTCTTATTCTCGTCAACGAAAATTAATGATTTTATCTACTTCTAATTTTTTTTAATTTCCGTTAACGAAAGTATAACTATATAGCTGAACCTGACACTCTAGAATCTCTACGCGTGCTGCCGTGTTTAGTTAGTATGAGCTTCGTTTTATCGAAAACCTGTCATATCAGTTTTATTGCGCTGGACGTCTTCAGTGCAGAATTTACGATGCGCTCTGTAGTCAAGTCAAAGCCAAGATGGCGGCTGAATGACACAGCGTGGAAGAAGCAATTTTGGGAGACACTTCGTTCCCTGTTACAGTCTGTGTAGTAGTGGCCTCGACGCAGTCATAAATTCGCAGTATACGGTATATATGGGCCTACTGTAAATCCTTAACTCGATCCACATACATGCACCATGCTACATATGTGGCAAGGTCTATCCCTTTACCTAACGCTAAACATTGTCCGCCTGTAATTATGCACATAAACATAGGTCTACGTTCAGTCGTGCACAGGGTTGTACACGCGTACATGTAAATAAACTTAATAAAGTACACAGATAGTCTAAAAACATTGAGTGACGTCACTAAAAGTTGGATAACTTTTGTTCTTTGTGAAATATCTTGGTTAAATTTGGGAGTTTTACGTAGATATGAATTGCCTTTCAGTTTGTAAAATTTTACTTGAAGATACTTACGTTTAACCGAAATATTAAGAAAGAAACCCAGCAGGGATCTCACTTTTTTGGCCCACCCTGTATATATTAGTGATATAGAAACATGTGAATAAATAAATAAATATATATATAAATAAGTAGGCCTACATCATATTACAGAAATATAGCCATGTTGTACGTACACTCGAGTAAACAAATAAAAGTACAACCATACGTGTATATATATATTATTACAGTCATGTCCATTGTCCAAAATTGGACACCCGCGATAACATATGGAGTCCTTCTATGTAGGCCTCTATTATAATACGCTATGTTACTATGAATGCGGATGAGTTTCTTAAACGTCTTGCGAAATCTTTATTAAAGATCACGCTCTCCAAAAAATCTATTCCTTCCTGTAGTGTTTCCTAATTAAGTGTTGCTATTGTTGAAGCCCTAGACGCAGAAGGTGGTGTTTACGATGATGAAAGTGATGATTGTGATGGTGATGATGATTATGATTATGATGATGATGATGATGATGATGATGATATGATGATGATGCTGCTGCTGATGATGATGCTAATGATGATGATGCTAATGATGATGATGATGATGATGATGATGATGATGATGATGATATGATGATGGTGATGCTGCTGCTGCTGCTGATGATGATGATGCTAATGATGATGATGATGACGGTGATGATGAGGATGATGACGATGCCTCTGCAATTGGATCCAGAAATCCTGTTTAGCACACCTGCTTCCATCGCTAAGTTCTAATCCAGCAGGTGGGCCTATTATAGATGGAAACAGCGGAGGGAGGGAGGCTGGCTGTTCCACGTGCCGTCCGGCCTCCCTCCCCGTCCCCAGTGCAACAGCAGGAGAGAAATACAAGGAGGAAACAGGTCTCAAGTGGACCAACATAATTAAACCACTTCAGTTCCTCTCTACTGTTTACGTCAATAGAAGAAAATCTGCGGATATATATATGTATATATATTATATGTATATATGTATATATATTTTATGTATATATATGTATATAGATTGTATGTAATTGTGTGTGTGGCTGTGTGTGTGTGTATATAGAAAAATTGTGACCCACTTTTTGATGTTATTGTTTTTTCCAATTTTCCCGGAAGAAAACAGCTATTTATAGCCTATAATTATTAAAGGCCCTTGTAAGTAAATAAGTAAATAAGTCGTTGCTCTCTCAAAATATGACCAACACTCTTTCATTACATGTATGATGAAATTGTACATGATTATGGGCCTAGTATAATGGGCCTATTACAGGGACTGTTTATTTGATGTCATAGAAAATACGCAGGAACATTATTGTAAAAACCTATTCAGTATTCATATTGAACACCATGCCGAACAACTGGAAATTAAATCTGCGGGGCGTGGCAGCGCTTCTCTTCGGCGTGTAAAACTCCGACACACTTGCGGGTTGTAATCGGGACAGCCTCTGAGTAGTTGTGGTCTGTAAGAGGCTTTATAGAAATACACAAATGCAATACAATACAATACAATGCAGGTGATAATCTTTGTTTGTTGACATTCAGATTGCAAAACGTTGATTACAAATAAATGCTGTATCAAGGATTGAACATAGTATAGTGTATTACAGGAGTGGAGTTGCATTGTATTATATTGTATTGTATTTGTATTTGCGTATGTCTATACCGCCTCTTACAGACCACTACTACTAAGAGGCGGTCCCGACTACAGCCAGCAGGTGTATCGGAGTTTTACACGCCGAAGCGCTTGAACAATTATGAGTGAAGGATTTGCTAAATGTTCCTACGCGGCGGGTGGGATTCGAACCCACAACCCCTCGGTTGCGGGGCGGCGACCTTCACCACTACACTACCACGTGCCACGTTGGAGTTAATCAATTTAACCGTTGACAGTCCCCCCACGTTTACCTCCCACCCCGTCCCAAGTCATTGGAGCAAGTTCCGTCTGGAAGAAAACTATCTGCGTTGAACCAAAAAAAATTATTACTTTTTAAAGTCACTTCTTCTATTTCCGCTGAACACCTTTAAAAAAGATAAAATTACAACGAATAAGTTTACTATTTATTATGGTATTGACATCTGCTGTTATTGCGATATAGTGTTTAGAATTGTCTTAAAATGTGAAATTAACATATTTCTCTACCCATCCTTCAAGTCCATTTGCTACTCACTACTCAGAGGCGGTCCAGATCACAGCCCGAAGGTGTGTCGGTGTCAAGCCTCAAGCGATTGTGAGTGAAGGACTTGCTCGAGGTCCTTACGCGGCGGGTGCGATTCAAATCTGCAATTCTTGTGTTGAAAGGCGGCGACCTTCACCGCTACACTAGAACGCCCCACAACACAATAGAACGCGCTCCACAAGTCAAGAATGACCATTAAAAGATTATAGGATAATATTTATTTATTTTATTTTTATTTATTTTATTCACACATTTCTATACCGCATCTTCAAGTCTCCTACTACTCAAAGGCGGTCCTGACTACAGCCCAGAGGTGTGTCGGAGTTTACACGCCGAAACGCCACGAGCAATTGTGAGTGAAGGACTTGCTAAGGGCCGTACGCGGCGGGTGGGATTCGAACCTGCAACCCTTCGGTTACAAGGCGGCGACCTTCACCACTACACTATCGTCGCGGCGTAAGTGTTAGAATCAGCGCCTCGCGTACGATAGGTCGCGGGTTCGATTCCCAACCAAGCCACTGCGTAGGGACCTTGGGTAAGTCCTTCACTCACAATTGCTGAAGCGCTTTGGCGTGTAAAACTCCGACACACCTTCGGGCGGTAGTCGGGACCGCCTCTGAATAGCAGTGGACTGCAAGAGGCGTTATAGAAATACACACATACATACATACATACTATCGCGACCCAAGAATGACCATTAATAGATTTTAGGATAATAATATTATAATATTATATAATATATTATAATTTATAATATATATAATATATAATATATATAATATATGATATATAATATACATATATATTATAATATATAATAATAATTAATAATAATAATAATTAATAATAATAATATTATTCTAAACAATAATACCGAATCAACCGGTGTCGCGGTGTCGCGGTGTC
>JAQFXW010004036.1:0-11395 GCA_034693945.1 Dendrobaena attemsi
TTTACACGCCGAAGCGCTTCAGCAATTGTAGGTGAAGGACTTGCTAAAGGTCCTTACGCGGTGGGTGGGATTTGAACTTGGAACCTTTCGGTTTCAAGGCGCCGACCTTAACCACTACACTAACGCGCCACATAACAGTACATCCACACATGTCATACACACAGAAACACGTGTGTCTAAACACGTGAGTAGGTCTACATACCGGTCACTTTGATTCTGTATTGGCCGTCGGCTCCAGCGATCGCTGAGAAGACTCGTCGATCGACGATCAGTTGATTGGTTGCGTTGTTCCAACTGGAGACGTTGTTCCTCTTCCAGTCCAACGACTCCTTGAGACTCGTTGGGTGACACGTCGTCTCCTCCACTTCCCAGACGAACTCCAGTCTCTCCGCACTCAAACAGTTGAGACAGGACGCGTTCAACACCAGACGTTCGTCGACGTTCAGGAATTCAGCGCAGTTGGACAGACAGACGATACGGACGGACGGGGGACCCTTCTGAAGCACCACCACCGCCTGCTGGGCAGAGGTCGAGGCCGCCCCAGTCGCCCCTGCCCGACCGGGCTTACTGATGAAGACGTGAACGACGAAGACGGTGGGCAGGGATCGGAAGACGGAGCGATCCGGTCGGAAGACAAAGGAGGGACTGGAGCTTCCCTTCGATATCAGGACACCCTTTCCGAAACAACCGCCGTAGCTGCCTGGAAATGTGTAATGCATCATTTTTATCAGCATCTGCGTCATTATCATCATTTTATTCTTTTTCTTCTTTAATACTCAGATTACCTATTTTGCTTATGATTTCACCATTAAAATTGATATAAATGGCTCTAAGGCCGAAAAATTAGACCTTGTTGCTAATACAATGCAATCCATTAATTAAATTCGTTTGTTCGCAAGCAAGTTGACACAGTCACAACTTATGACATACATTTAGTAGCCAAAGAATAATATCGTTGCTAAACTGAATAAACTTATTGATTGCCTCTTTGGCTACTATTATTAGGAGTAAATATTGTTAGCGTTAAATATTAATGCCGTTAAACTAAATGAATGATCAAGTCGAGTCAAGTATCCTTTGAGTGTAGACTTAACCATACGCAACACAGAGCAGAAACATAGGGTGCATTTACTTTATATAATTCATTAATAGGTATAATATTCAGTACAAGTTCATAAGTTTATGTACAAGGGACTACAAGCTTTTCCTTTTGTAGGGTTCCATTTGCATCCGTATGATTGGTTCTATATGTTAATGACGTTTTATAAAAATAATTCTCTTTAAATAAATTTTTTGCCATCAAAGACAGAGTTATTGGTGATCAGATCAGACACTTTGCATTTAGACCTACGCATAAAAATAACTATAGAGCGTAATATACCGTGATATTGTCGATCAAGAGGTTCCTGTGGAAGGTTCTCGTTGGGTCCTGTACAGAACCAAGTGAAGACTGGACCAATGGACGGACGGACGTTTGGATGTTCATCCAAGTCCTCGTAGTCAACGGCAGTTATCGTTACGTCTCTGAAATAATCTGACACAGATAATTTGAATTAGAGACGAAGATACTCAGTAATTTAACCACATTACACCTTTACATTGAACCACATTATCTTTTTGTCGTTAACACATTTATTCCTGTAAAGTACTGTTAAAGGCTCAGTGATCAATTATTATTAGTTGGTGGCTAGAGCTGATGGCAGGAGCCCAGTGCAGTGGTCCGCAGCGATGAATCTGTTTCCTTCAGTTGCCAGAAACAGTTACAAACTGTAACCCAGGCCGCATGCTTTTGAGTTGCCTGCCAAAGACACTAGAAACTATATTCCACGAGTCCTGTGTGGTGTCTCTAACTGTCAATTAAGCTCCTCCACGTAAGTAAAACCGACTTCTTGTGCTAACCTGCAGGTAATCCTTTTAAAAAGTACTGTAGCATATTGCAGTGTATCAGTATGAACTGTCATGTTTCAATAAAAGACAATACATGTAGATGTACATGTATTGTATATCGTAGTTAAGGCCTCAATTTTCGTTTGTTCAATATCGAAGCTGAAATAATATGCTTGCATAATGCTTTGTTACAGAATGTCTTTAAAATTGCACGGCCATGTTTTCATAATGCAACTTTTATTAACTCAGTATCTACTTTCATATGCCTACAGTTAATAACGTTTACTACGATTGATTGATTGATTGATTGACTGATTGGCTGATTGCCTTACTGTCTGATTGATTGACTGATTGCTTGACTGATTGATTTGATTGATTTGATTGACTGACTGATTGATTGACTGATTACTGTGATTGATTGAATGATTGATTGATTTATGGACTGATTGGCTGATTGCCTTACTGTCTGACTGACTGATTAATTGATTGATTGACTGATTGATTGACTAATTGATTGATTGACTGACTGACTGATTGACCAACTAATGTGATTGATTGATTGATTAATTGATTGATTGATTGATTGATTAATACACTTACCCGTCACAACGACAGGACCTCCGAGTAGTTCTACGTGCAAAGGACTAGTTTCAACTGATATCCAAGTCTCATCTCGAAGAATTAAATCACTCTTGGACGCATTTCCAATGCTGACCTGTTCATTATGCAAACACGAACCGTACAAATATACAAAGACATTCTGAAACGAAGCATTATGCAAAAGCACATTGTTTCATCCATTAAGCTATTATCGCGATAAGCTACCATAGCGAAACATTAGCTTAAACATGAGTTTAGGTCGCTGGTCGATCACTACATGGCTGCAGCTTAACTGGGGCTTTCAGTCGACATTATACTAATAATATTATATTAATAACAATTAGTTAATTTTTGTGTCTGAATTGTATATAATTTTTTGTAGGCCTTTCACTGAAGCTTTATCATTCTTTATCTTTATCAATTATTTTTATCTTTATCATTTATCTTTATCATTTATTATTTGTTAATTATATTAGTTAATTAGTTAATCATGTTAATAATAACACTAATAATTCAAAGTTCATGCAACTATACTTCTATTGTGTAATGTTAACAACTGTTTATTATGGGATGATGATGCCCGAAAAGCAGGTTCTATGGCTAAACCACCTGGGTATGAGATGAGTGAGGTGTTTTCCAATTGCCTTCCTCACAGACAACTATGGGTAAGCAACTTGTCTAGGGTCGCTGTATACGTAACGGCTCATGAGGGATTCGGATCTGCGACCTTTCGGTTCCAAGGCACCGAGCATCCACTACGCTCCTTTCGTCCCATCCTTGCTAACCCGAGATTTAAATCTGGGCATCTGCCAGCATCGGGAGTCGAACCGCGGTGTCCGTAACAACAGAATTCGTGGACCAGCGCGCTTACGGCTGCAGCTAAAGTTTGTTTAATTATGTAGGCCTAGGCCATGGTACTTATTAATAACTAGGTATAAGCCGTCAAACATGACGTAGGTTCTATGGCTAAAACCACCTGGGGATGAGATGACTGACTAGTATTATGCTCTGCAGAAACTACGACTTAAAATGTAAATTCGAAACGATCTTAATTTTTTAAGCGGCCTTTAATAATGAATGTAAAGCGTCGCCCCCAGCGAGTAAACGTGCCCTGAAAAGCGAAATAGAAAACTGAGCGGCTCCATCTAGCGAATAAAATGGTGAGCGGCGTTAACGAATACACCGATTGATTGATTAATACATTCATACGACGAAAACTATTGATTAGAATGCCTCTTCAAAGAAACTTATCTACCTTAACGACGAGCTTGTATCTTCCGTATGGAAGCGAGTAGACGTCGAGGGTTAGTTTTCGTCTGTCTGCGGGCGAATCCCTCGGTCGACCGACCATCAGAGTCCTTGACCTCTTCGAGCGTCCTTCCCCTTCTTCCAACTCCCAGCTGATCGTCTCCTCCTCATCCGCCAGACAGTCCGAGTGGGTCACCGCCTCCAATCGAATCTGTTCGTTGCGACGAAACCGCCTCGGCAGGTCAAAGGATATTCCGCCTCCCCGGATTGAAACGGCATACGGACGACATTTCACCCTAGGTTTCTGAGGCAGGATGGGACTCTGTTGTTGTATCAAGACCTGGTGTCTGATGATGAATTCCGTGAGGTCCTTGACGCGAAATAATCCGGCGTCGGCGGCGCTGACGACTACTCGTAGCTCACTCCGTCCAGCGGTCTGGTACATGTGGTAGAAAGAGGCACCGACGTACTTACGCGGCTCTGTCGTTCTGTTTGCTTTTCGTTGAGCTGAACCAGTCAGCTTCTGAAAGACTGGTTCGTCGTCGTCGTCGTGGACGCGGAACCAGTTTGGAAGAATGAATTCAGAAGATACGGTGAATGCTTCCTCCTCCACCGATGAATCGTCTCCGAAACCAACTCTGAACTTCAGGTGTTCCTCGTGATCTAGGCGTTGACAGAGGAGAACGAAGCCGACGATTTTCTCGACGACAAGGCGACTGGTGTTCTTGATGTGGCATTTGTCCTTCAGCAGTTCGCTCAGTCTCGGTACCTCAACAGCAACGACCTTGGCGCTCCTGGTCACGCTCTCCCATCGATCCGCTGTTTCTAGCTTACCAGACAGATTAAACGTCACATCGAAGGCCTTGGATTTCAGAAACGTCACATTCGTCTCAGCCCAGTATGCATCGCCCGGTATACAACCAGTCGCGAAACTATCTGACGTGTGGTAGTCTTTCTTCTCCATCATCCAATCTGGGAAGGAAGCGTTTTTCCGAAAGACCAAATCTCCTTTAGACACACGCGCGTCTCTGTCCGCGCCTAAAGAATGTCGAAGGTGAGGGAAGTAATTCTCAATCGCTACGACACAATTCGACTCTTCCGAGACGTAAACTGGTTTACGAATGAACAGCGTAACACGACCGATTTCCTGGGACAACGTCGGTCTTGGTTTTACGGAAACTGGAATGAATAGAAGATGGAAATCAGTCTTTCCAACCGGCTCGATTTTCCCTGATACGTTTAGCGTTATAGTAAAGCTATTGGGAGTCTTATAACGGCAGGAGGCATCCGCTGAGTGGAAGGATCCAGTGGAGAGACGGATGCTATTCAGTGGCAAGGAAAGTGGAGAGCTGGTGATGTTGTTTTTATCGTCAGTCACCCATTCAGGTATTTTGATCAGAGGTTTCATAGACGTGAATTTAGCGACCGAACCTCCGTCGCCGCAGTCAACCGTGTAACTTAGATTAGACAAATTACTGGGAAGAAGTAGAAAGACGCTGGCTTCCTGGTCGGTATAAATACGACTTTTAACAACCAGGATAACGTGGTTCTGCACAATTTCCGACAGACTGGGCCTTCGTTGCACGTTGACTGTATGGCCTGTGAAAACCGAATCGCATTTTCGGACAACTTCAAGAGCTCCAGTAACGACGAGCAAAGCGCTGTAGCTTCCAATCGACTTGTAAACGTGTTTCACTCTCTCCATGCGGTTGTAACCCGCCGAAGCATGAAGGATGTCGAAACTACTTTGGTCTTTATTTCCACTCCAGTCCGACAGGGACTGCGTTTGATTGGCCCTGAACAAGACGTGCAAAGCTGACGAATCTCCGAAATGCAACGTGTACGTGAGTTCCGGATAGAAGTGTTCCGACCAGACCAGAAATGTTGCGCTCTCGTAAACATAAACCGGTGAATCGATGGACAGAACTAAACGACCGATTGCCTGCACCAGCATCGGTCGCGATTTCACGATTACGTCGGCTGCTAAGAGTATCGTGTCCGATCTCAGTACAATTCGCTGATAGCCGAAGATTCTGATCGTCAGATGGAAAGTTCCGATCGTCTGATAAGTGTGGTTGAATTTGTGTCCGAAGAACGTCGACGGCGAATTCAAGAAGTCCTCCACCCGTGACGCGTTCATCGCAGCTGCCTTGTCAAGAACATCACGCGACGTCCACGCCTGCAAATCGGAAATGGATCTGGACAACGGCAGCGGCAGACACTCCGAATCATCTCCGAACTCCACCTGAGCAGACAACGACGGATGATGGTCTTCGACGAGGACCGCAAAGGAAACTGCTTCGTTTTCGTACACCACTGGACTCGATGCCACGAAGACGAGTCCAGCTACGAGTTCGCTCAGTCTAGGTCTCCTTCGGACGTCCATCCGGACTCTTGTGATGTGTTCGTCGTGATGGTTAACGGCCAAGACATACCCGGACGTGTTCAGACTAACGACGTAGTCTCCCGGTTGAGAGTAGACGTGGTCCAACGTCAGAAGGTGCTGGATGGGCCGAAGAAGAAAGTCCGGCGTCTTCCAGCTGCTTTCCGCTTCCGTGGAGTTGATATTACTGGAGAACGTGTTATTGTCGGTTAGTAGCCATTCGGGAAGTTCAGCGGAATCTCGAGTCTCAACGAAACTGGAATCGAAAGTCTAAAATGAAAAGTTGCAGCATGTCAGCTCGAATGCTTCGTTTTTACAGTAACAAGAATTACATGTAAGGTTGTGCTCTGCACTTACATGATTGAACATCTAAGAACTATAAGAGCTTCTTAAGTGGCCAATGTCTTCTTCTTTTCGTTGCCCACACCGTGATTGTTTCTATTCTTTCTTGCTGTGCTGTGAAAATATTCAATGGATATCACCCGATGTAACTAGCTTCCTTTATTCCTTTGCAATTATACCAAAATTATTCAGTTGAAAGAACTGCTTTCAAAGCAAAAAACATAATATGTTTTAAAAACTGGATCGTGTATAACGTGGACACACACAGCCCGGTAATCATCAGACCGTAGGCCTACACTCAAGCACACCCATACATACATGAGTGCCTGCTCAAAATGCTACAAAGACACACGCACACTTTAAAACACGTTGAGTCTAGTATACTCTATACGTAAATCCATTACACGTATACCTGGATGGCTGATCTATACTCTCTATTTAAATCCATCACACGTATACCTGGATGGCTGATCCAAACTCTCTAATTGAATCCGTCACACGTATACCTGGATGGCTGATCCATCGCCAAAGTCGACAGCGTATGAAAGGTCTGGAAGGCTGTTCTGCAGCAGAAAGACGAACTCCGTCGTTTCGTTGCTGAAGGCGATGGACGATCTGCTTACAAGCAACGTCATGTTGATCAGTCCAGCAAGCGTCGGTCGGCGCTGCACCTCGACGAGCGCTCGAGCTGTGTAACTGTCCCGATCGTTTCTTAGGGTTATCTGACCGGAAACGCTGAAACTGACCGTAAACTGACCCGTATCGTTGTAGACATGGGTCAGTTCTACTCCGAAGTAATCTTGTGCTGCTGCTGATGTATACCCACTGTCGTCTGGGTTGATAAGGGAAGCGAACCAGGAGGGCAGACGACCGTAAGCAGAGTGGGGTATGGGTCGGCGCCATTCAAAGGCGTCATCAGAGATCGTCATTGATTCGTTGGCTTCGAAATCGATGACGTAAGCGAAGTTTGGACGGAGTGTTCCGACGAGCAGCAGGAAAGTCGTGTTTTCACCGACGTAGATTTGAGTCTGAGCAAGAACCGATATTCCGTCGCTCAGCTCCTCTATCGAGCGCAGACACCGATCGATCTGGACTTCCTTCTCAGCTAGAGATATACAACATCGATCGATTATTTGACGGCTATTATGCGCAGAGCCATTTAAAACAATTGTGTGGCCCTATAGGCTACGCAGTGGAAATTTCCACAGTTCACGCAAAGTAATTTTACGTGGTGACTATTTTAGTAATCGCTCATTATTATTTTCTTCTCAAAATTATTCATTTCTAAGTACTAGTTACGTTTTGACGGACCGACGCGGGGCCCCCTTTCCGACCTCGGAACGGGGTCCTATAGGAAGGTGCGTGCCTCATTTGCCTTGGCTTTTAAATCGCATTTATAATACACCAGTAATAATTACGTCTACAGAGAGGGACGTTAAAAACTAATGCTGGCCTGGATCGGGTTCGCTTCCGAGTAGAGATCTTGAACGGGCGCATTAACTTTTTTGTTTGCTTCATTAAAGTGCGTCCCTTCATCTGGAATTAGCTTCCTATTGATAATATTGCTCCTTCGCAGCAAATTGTGTTCTATGCGTCTCCCTCGGTCCCTAGAAATTTGTTCTAGACATCTGTTGCCTCTCATCGAGATTCCTTTACACACTGAAAGGTAACTGCATAATTTCATAACAAATATTTCAAACTAAACAAAGTTGCAGTATGTTACACATACAGTTCTACAATGCACATAGATGTACACACGGTGAGTGCAAAACAATTATACATCAACGAAATTTGCTAATATTTCGGTCAAAACTAGAACTTTTTAACTGAAAACCAACACACTGAAAGGTAACTGCATAATTTCATAACAAATATTTCAAACTAAACAAAAGTTGCAGCACCTATTGTAACATTTGTTGCGTTACACTTCTTCGATTCCTCAAAAAGAGAAGGAGAACTCGCTAAAAGTGCTGAAACTTTTATTTGGTTTGATACAATACTATTTTGATAATATTTGGTCATTATATGTAAATACGAAGTACCTTTGCGCCTGCAGAATTTTATTACAAATTTCTACTTTTAAACTTATTAAGCATTATTGAACCATCAAAGAAGAGTGGGCCTCGATAAAAGTTGAATAACGCTTGTTCTGGTGGAAATATTTGAATGAAATCTCGATGTCTAACTTAGATATGAGCTGCCTTTCAGAATATAAAAATAGTGCTATTTTAAAAAGAGATTTGTCCTAGATTTCAGCAAAAGACACCAAGGCAGAGTAGTGATAATTCAGAGATTTACCCATTGAAGAGAAGCAGGGCGGTTGTCTGTGCTCTTGGTAGCAGCAACCACACTGGCTGCACAAGACCTTGTCGTAGAAATTGTCTCCGCACTGTCGAATAGATGTCGCCTCTTCTTCTTGAACGTAGCAGACATTTGTGCCTGAAAAATAATAGAGGAAAACTAAATTATAAGAGGATAGGGTTGGATTTGATTCACTATGCAGGTTACCTCCAGTTTTGCATACTTCTGCTGATGAAACAGCCCACCATCGAATCCTATCACTTCCCGACAGCATCCGTATCTGTATTCGTATTCTACCTCCCTCTCTCCCTCTCTGTCTCTGTCTGTCTCTCTCGCTCTATTTCTATCTATCTCCGTCCCTCTTCTTTGTGTAGGGAAGAAAGCTGAAAATTGATACCATTCCATTGACTAACGAATAGTAACGATCTATCTTTGACTCTGTCTCCGTAGTTAACAATTTCTTTCCTCTTCCTCTGTCTTGAAAAAAAGTGCAAGGCGACCAGCAATTTGAGTAGGTCCCTAATCATGCAGCCCGCCTGATTCCATATCGGTTTCTGTCACTGTCCATCTGTAAATCTTTCTGTCCTTCCCTTTCAAACGAAATGCAAAATGTAATGTTTTTCTTGTCTTAAATTTCTTATCAAACCCAAATCACCTTTACTGAAAACCATTTTTATTGTTGTCCCCTTACACGGACGACGAAAAAGATATGACATCCTATTTATTAATAATTATGTAAATCATATATATATATATATATTATATATATAAATAAAGTCCCTCTTTCTGTCTGTCTCTGTCTGTCTGTAAGTCTGTCTGTCCCTTTCTCTGCGTTGAAAATAAGGTTCAGAATGAAACAGCCATATAATCATTATAGACCTGACCTGCGTCCCTGCTGATAAGAAAACTGAGCTCCACTTCCGCGTTGCTGAATCCGATGTATCTGATCGAGTCCAACCGAACGCCACTGGAGAACGAAGGAGGAGGAGCATCAGGAGCAGGAGCTGGAGGGGCAGGAAGAGGAGTAGGAGTAGGAGGAGGTGACCAGCTGGTGAAGACGGGGTTAGGACGATGACGAGAACGGTCGTTTCGAATCCCTATGGCAACGGACGGAGATCGGAAGCTGATCCAGAAGGTGATGTAACCCAAGCAGTACAACGGTTTCTGGCGCGAACTGTTTCGAAGCGTGCACGATGACTCGTTATAACACTCACTGAAACCAATCATACGTATGCATGAATTCATTCATTCATTTCAAGAATTTATACAGTGCTCCATCAAGGAACCTACTCACAGACGCTCCCAGACCAGCCACGGCTAACTAAGAAAAATTTAATCAACTAAGCAAGATTTAAGGAGTTTGTAAAATGTAAACAGTTGCTCCTAAGCATCAATATCAATAGGAAACTAATTCCAGATGGATGGACAATCTACAATCAATCAAGCAAAGATTTTAATAGCACCCCTTCAAGTTCTCTATACCACTGAAGAAAGTGGAATATCATTCCAAACATCGGTTTCCGACTCAACCGAAATTGATCTTTTACTGCTTAGTTGTAGTACGCGGAAATGGAAGACGGGTGACACAATATTTTAACATAATATAATATTTATGACTAATTATTAGTCGCTATAGCCTTACTTGCAATAGTCAATATTACTATTGATGAGATGGAACTTGAGTGCGTGTACGTGTGGGAATGGGTGTAGATTATATCTATGTAGATGTACATGTTCCTGTATATGTATGTTTGTTTATGTGCAGATGTGTATGTGGATGTTTTGGTGAGTTTGTATAATTATTGGTGATTGTTAGATCCAAGAAACATCCGTCTCCAAACAACTTTGTTCTTAATGAACAATAGCAATTATTATTTCTATGATAACATTGATAAGGACGAAGTGAAACAACCTTTACGCCACATAGGACCTAGGCCTATCACAATTATTGGCCTAATAATAAATCGTAAACTCGACACTTCTTTCTAAGGCGCTCTGTAAAGCTAAGCGCTGGGCACCAGCTAATTAATGAACGCTGCGTAAAGTCAACGAGTAGTCAATGAGAAAAGTGGTCCGAGATTAAGGTAGCATCACAGAGGGAGTAGACTAAGCTTAGGCTTTAGAGAAAAGTAGGTTAAGTTGGATTTTAAGGACTCAATGTCATGGAGAATGCTCGAGCATTAGAGACCAGAAACCAAGAAAACAGAGACGAGATAACGAGTAAGTAAGTAAGTATTTGACCAACTGCATAATCGCACTTTGGTTAACAAACAGTTAAACATAATTATATAGCACTCTTGTAACAAACTCTTTACGCATCAAGTTGTCCGTCCTGGGCACCGTATACGGTCATGCAATCTAGGCCGCAAGGAGTAGGGGGAGACCTTTATTTGGGGGGCAGAGAAATTGATTCAGTACATGGCCGGGATTCGTTAGGATCGAAGTGAATAGGAATCAGCACTGTAGTGGGAAGTGCAGGATCTTATAGAATGATGTAGGTATGTATGTAGGCCTATGTGTGTATTTCTATACAGCCCCTTACAGTCCACTACTATTAAGAGGCGGTCCCGACTACAGCCCGAAGGTGTGTCGGAGTTTTACACGCCGAAGCGCTTCAGCAATTGTGAGTGAAGG
>JAQFXW010004037.1:0-11395 GCA_034693945.1 Dendrobaena attemsi
CTTCATTTGTGATGTGTTCCATCCAGCTGATCTTTTCCATCCTTCTCCATGTCCACATTTCAAAAGCCTCTAATTTCAGACAGATGAACTGCGAAAGTATTATTTGCTAACAGCAGATCGGAACGAGTCTAGAAATCTCCGTTGTAAATTGTTCTTGTGGATGGATAGTTTTGATACTTTATAGTAAAACCGTCATTTGCTGATTCCCATTAGTAATAGATTTGCATTGGATAGTGAGAGGTTCAGCATATTGTGACCGTTAGTGGATTGTAATTGACTTAATAGACATCATCAAAGTCAACCATATCATTGATCTAACAGTCAAAATTATGATATGATGAGTGGCATATAAATTGTTATTGCTCTTCAGTGTACAGCATAAATTATATGAGAGCTGAAGCCTGACCAATTTACATTCTATAACAGGTGGGAAACATAATTATGTGAGATCAGGCAAGCTCCTATGCTAATGAGCCATACCTGACGTCATGCATGGCAGATGTGGACTTCATTTTACAGTACAACTCTCTCTTGTGTTTGTTGTGTCCACTCAATATACTTTGATGTTAGTAACTATTTGAATTGGTTATAGGTTAGTTTTTTAATACGTCAAAGATTTAAAACTTGCATTTCACTTGCGGTTAAAGGACCACTGGAACATACGAGTTGGGGCAATTTGATTAGCAGGCTCTCATTTAACTGTCACTGTAAACTGCATTACAATCTGACCAATTAGATGGGCAATTGACATCAAAGATCAGTCACCTATTTCATGACATTTATGTTGATCAAAGTTGACAATTGGCGGATTTATAGACATTCCCAATCCCTACAATTCTGAATTGGCAAAACTTGCTTACCCATATAGTACATTTGCACTCGAATCTGACGCACTAGGTATCTGACACACCATCTGGCGGGATGTAGTGTTGACGGCCGGGTGGAAGGCAAGTTATGGTGGGCAAAACTTCTAATAGATACAATGATACATAATAAGTAATTACTTGATTGATTTATTGTAGTATTGTCCTCATCGAAGCACACGTATCATGGTGTGATCAGAGAAGACGCCCCAGAGGGAGCCGAGGTGGAACTGGACTCCCCGTTGAACTCCAGGAATGGTAGGACAAATGACTATTATTCTATCAATTGTTTATTTAAAGATCGGGGTTCAGTTGGCGGTGGCTGAAGAATGTGAAGATACCCATTGGCCAGACCTTCTGACCAATGGACATCTGGTCACTGCTTGTGTGGGAGTGACCGATGGCATTTCAGGTCTAAGTAGCTCACTCAATTCAAGAGCCAGCGACCACCCCAGCTCTGACTACCCCACCTAACTCTCCCAAAGTCATTTTGGTCTTTAAGCAAAGAACAGCTAATGGGATGGTTGGCTTTTTTGTTAAAGTCAGTGGTGAAACTGTCTGCAGTCTCTACAATATCACGCTTACATGATATATAGCTAGTTGTGGCAAATAGCAATGGCAGTAATATGGCATGGTTGTGTAAATTAATTTCTTGGCATCCTAGTTTCAGCGTCTACATGCTGCAGTTGGGGATGATGGTTGATATTGAAATAACTTTGTGACTGCTCAATTTAAAATAGTGCTATATAAGAAGAGAAGATGATGACCTGATGCAGTAGAGGCAGGGCAGCAGACATTATGTGTTACCATTTGTTTTTAATCACTGTGTCACCAAGATCAATGTCAGTTATTCAAGGCATTAACCTAATTGAGGACAGGAACATACACAGAACTCATAACTAGAAATGTATATTTGTACATAATGCATTATGATTTCATGCCACAACTAAAGTGAAATATGACATGGAAATGTGATGGAATGGATCCACGCAGCGAGTTGTGGCCATGATGGCTCTATCCTTTCAGAATAAATGATTATTGATTTATTGATGATTTCCTAAAGCTAATATTTCCGGTCTGTACAATGCATTTCTGTTGAACTCAGGTGAGATATGCAGATACTCCGTCTCCTCGTCTATCCAAAACTTCCCGTTCAAGGTACGGATGGACTCAACTGGAGAAGTGAAGTTTGTCCTGGGCAGAGGATTTCAGCTGGACTACGAAACCAGGAGAGAATATGACTTTGGGATTGAAGCACACAGCTGCAATTCAAATGCTCATTCTCAAAAGTAAATGTCTAATTTTGCGTTGAGCGAAATTGACTCAATACAGACTAAGCTGCTTTGGGATAATTGCTAATTTAGGCAAAGTTGCAAATAGGATTGGAATTGCCTCTGTGTAGTGTTTTGCGTTGGCATTGTTGTTGTCTGCCATTTAGAATGATGTTTATTTATATCTATCTTCACAAGCATGGTGAAAGAAAGTATTGACTATTGAGCAAGGTGTATCCTGTACTATAAAGTTAATGTATTATAAATTTTGAAGACCTTACCTTGTGATGATACTGGCCAGTAAAAGGTGTAGGAATAAGGTATCTATTGAAGATAAGTTGAAATTCAATCAGAATCTATAATAAATAGGGCTCTACCGGGGGTAATTTTTCAACTGAGTCCGGGCAATTGCGATTCAGGATCTGCCGGTTTATTAATAAAGTGCTCCATTTTTGCTTCAAGTTATTCACAAAATAATTTGTGATAACAAATCTATAAAACATTGTACCATTGCTGGTTAAAATAAAACCAATTTTTGCTCGCTTTAAATACTTGAGTCATATCTTGACGGACTTGTGTGTCTTTCTGTGCAGGGAATCCGTTCATATTGAAGTAGAAGACGTGAATGATTCAGACGCAGATTGGAGGCAGCGTTCCTACTACGCTGAAGTTGTTGAAGGCAAGATCTATGACCGTCTCGTCCACCTCGAACCAACTGAACGAGAAGGCTTCAATGTGATATCCGAAGTCTGTCGCTATCGTATCCTGACGCCAGACATGCCATTCCAAGTCGATGCCGATGGTAGGAGATATTTTCTATGTAATTTGAAAATCCTCAGCACAGTTTGAAGAATATAATGGCCGTATTCTTGTAATTTTTGCAATATTTGTATTTTTAAGATAGTTTTGTGGTGATGATCATAGTGTGGCCACTGGTCACCTTTGGCTAAGTTGCTTTGGTAGTAATTTTGCTTCAACTGAAGGCTAGATGAAATTTTGCTTCTGTTTTCAAATATGATATTACTCATTACTACATTTTCTTAATGTCTATAAGCCATAGTTTTTGCTTCGGAGTCGGGTAATGTTCCGATTAATCTGTTTAACCTGTTAATGCCTAAGAGTGCAGTAAAATGTATGGATTCTGCTACTCCTCTCGACATTGAAAGGTTAATGTCTATTTGTTTCTGTATTTATCAATCTAATAATTTTGTATTTCTTTTCTTCAGCCACATGAGGTAATAGAAGCTTATTCTTTAATATTATTGTAAAAATCTTAGCAAACTGCAGAGGTTGTAATTTTTAAATTCAAAATCATTAAACTTTCTGTAAAAGCACAATTAATACCAACTGTTCAGCATAATTTGTTTCAAAAAGTGTACAAAATTTGATTGTAACAATGGATTATATTTGGGCTAGTTTTCCTAATAAAAAAATAATTAATTGGTGGTTACCCTCAGCACACATGCCCAAATGTTTTGGAAATCTGGGGTTTTTTTTAAATTAGTTTTTGGTAGAGTGCTTAACTGAATATGTTTCTTTTGTTACTAAAGGTTACCTTCGAAATACAGAGCCTCTCAGTTACAACAAGAAACACAGTTATACGCTTGAAGTGGCAGCCATTGACTGTAGCAGTCGCAAGTCAGACAAAATCTTTGTGAATATTGAAGTGAAGGCGCTCTGCAGACCTGCATGGATAGGTCAGTTGGCTACTTATCTCAACATTTATATAGCGTCTTTTCCTGCAATAGTAATGCTCTGATGTAGCAGCATGTAAGAAGACAGTATTTTTATGAGGATAGTTAGAAAGCAGAAATTGATGCTACTTTATATTCTCATTCATTCGAGAATTTATATAGTACCTCTTCAAGTGGGACTACTCAGAGGTGCATGCATTATCAACACCCAACAGACAAAGAAGTATTAGCACAGTGGTATGCCCGTCAATGTCCAAAATATCTGAAGAAAGAAATTTTTCCATTGGCTCAGTATCTAGAAAGCCTACAGATATATTATATTCAGATATTTATTCTAGCACATTGACCACTGGAATGTATATTGGCCGTCGGCGACAGTCCTGTGGAACATTCTAATCGCGAACTGCCCATTTCTAAAGTTATAGCAGCGACTGTTGTACTTTGACGAGCGTAGCCCTGACGTTTGATACTCAGTGAGTCGGTAGCCATTACGCCGGTAGGCCTATGTGCTTGCAAGTCGGACATCAATAAAGTGACCGAATAGTTAGTGAACCATTGACTGCACAAACAATTATCTGTAGAGCTTCTCCACTCGTCTAATGAAATCTGGCAGTCAAAGATGGCACCTCATACTTACACTTTGACTGCCGTGAAAGTGCCTGCTTGGTGCAAATTAGACGTGCATCACCACTTCCGTAAGGGCAGTGACAAGATAAAGGTTAGAGTTGAAATCTGAGATAGGCTAAAATTATCATTGGCCAGCAAGCCTATAACCACTGTCAATATCCGAGCGAGTTAACTCGTCTTGGCGTGTATTTAGACCTCAATACAGTGATTAGGGTATGTCCCTAGCACTCAGTGTTTAAAGGAGACGGCTGAGTTGATTTTACTTTAACTGACGTTAAAAGACGTATTGTTGTCTTTCCAAATCGAGCATCAGAGACTGGAAAGCACTTCCAGATCTACTGTTATGGGTTCATAATATTTGGTCAAGTTTATGGTATTAAACCAAGTTGTTTTCTGTTTTTATGTTTAGGCCTTCAGGATCGAGTGGAGTTTTCACCAAGAGAGGGTCGAAAGCTAATAGCCCCGGAGGCAGAGTTAGAATTTTGTGACGGACGCTGTAACCTGACCCGAATTGCCGTGACGGCTAAGCTGACGACAACTCACATTGGGAAGGGCTGTGACCGTGACACCTATTCGCTGCACTCACAGAGGAAGATCTGTGGTAAAAATCTGATTCTCGTCTGTCTGTTCATGTACTTACTTTTTCTTGTATGCTATCCTTGATGTCTAGTTTTTCAATTTTATCTTGCCAAGTTCCCATAGCTTTTTCCTTCCAGATAAGGACTCATCAAACCATTTATCCTGTATAATATATAATCAAGAATTAATAATGAATATACATTCTCCATCAAGAAAGTGCTGATAATTGGGAAGGCTAGTAATAAGTTCATTTTCACCTACCTTACATCACAGTTGTCTACACTGGTTAAATAGTTGTGAAACACTTTTGGCTGTGCTTGAAAGGTACTATATATATTTTTATTATATTGCAGACAATTATATAATATATTATAAGTAAATAAGCGTTGTGTCAAAATTTCATATTTTTGAAGTGAAGTATCTTGTCTGCATTAGAATAGAGAAGAGTAACAATAAATCATGATAATGATGCATTCCTTTTCATTCTGTAATAACATTTAGTTAGTTGGTGGTTTCTGCTATAGCAAATCTACATTGCTTGCCTACTGCGTTTGAAATTACCTTGTGTTACACCATCGTACTCTACTGTTTCCTTTGCATCTTCCTGTAGCAAAGCTTACTGAAGCATACCTAAATTCTTGTTCTGATGTCTTTGTGTGTAGGTGCATCGGATGGTACAATTGATTTGCTCCCAAGTCCGTCTGTGTCCTCATGGACAAAAGATCTTCCAACTGACGATGGCCAGGAAAGTGATCAGATCTTTGCCTTTGACGGAAGAATTACGGGTGTTGAGATTCCTCGAAATCTGATCGATCCAAACATCGGAAAAGAGTTCACCATTTCCACATGGATGAAACACGAAGATGACGAGGTGGAAGAGGATCATCGAAAGGCGAAAGGCAACCACGGCCATAATGGAATTAAAGAACACATCCTATGTCACTCAGATGGAGAAGGTATCTTAACATATTTAGCTTTTTATGTCTGCAATGCGCATAACTATACTGATTTTTTTGTTTGAAGCGGATACGTGTGTACCAAGTTCTTTTCAGATATGCGTGACTGCACTGAGTTTTCTATGTTTAAACCATGTGCGATAATGCTCTATTTTTTCTTTTGTAGTTCATGTATGGTTATCAGAGTTTTATTTTGAAGTCACATATTCTTAATATGCATTATGCAAACACCAATAAAATCGCTGTCTTTTTGAATCGTATAGGCAGCCACCTTCAAGAAGAATTTGTTTATGATGAGTTTAACTTCAGGGCCATCTCCTCTGCCACTGAATTTGTGTTATACCATTTTATACTGAGTCCTCTGTGTATATTAGATCTGATCAGGGATTGTTAGTGTTTGCAGCTATCTCAGATGTTGAGCTCAGCAGGTTTCAGATTTGCACATCCAACTGACTTTATGCACATACGTTATTTTATAAAGATGAATACAAGTGCAGTATCTTGTGTGTTCATACATGAATAAACTTAGCGCTGGCTGGGTTCGCTTAGGTTTCTTTGAAATGCAGATTGGGATTGTGTTAGAGAAGATTTAGAAACTAGGCTTTATAGTTTATAGAAAGTCTTTCAAATTCTCCTTATACAATTTATGATGATGAAAATGATAAATTTATTATGATTCAAATTATCTATAGACGTAATTAAAAAATGGTGCAAATTGTTTCAGATAATTACAGAGATGTTTAGTTTTCTGCTTGTATCATTGCTATTTCGCTGCTTGTATCATTGCTATTTCGATAGCCATTGAGTTTCGTATTTTCGTCAGAAATGAATCGCCAACACTATGCGCTGTACGTCCACAATTGTCGACTTGTCTTGCTCATGCGCCGGGAGCCAGGCAGCGATGTTGACATGAACTCGCTTAGACCTGGAGAGTGGCGCTGGAAGCTTCCAGAAGTATGCGACAAGAAATGGCATCACTATGCCATCAACATGAACTTCCCAGATGCCGAACTCTATGTAGATGGAAAACGGTTAATCGAGACTAAGCACAATCCTGAAGTTCTGGACGAGTGGCCGCTTCATCCTACAAAACATGTTCACTCTACGAAGTTGGTTGTGGGAGCTTGCTGGCTAGGTATATACTTGGTTTGTTTGTAGTTTGTTTTGTTTACAACAACCTGTTTTCTGCATGATCATGGTATAATGTCAAAGTGCTTTCAGTGGCTGGGTATTTTGGCACCAGCTCTGGATTTAGTCATTTTGTATGTTGAATGTTAATTATCATGTTGCCAATACCTGAGTCTGTTCCATGGGACACATTGAGTGAAATGGATTCTTTTTGTGACATATTCCAGTGTCCTTTATAGATCCTAATAAGTTCTTGTCAATTATTAGTGGATAATCAAAAGATGAGAAGTGAAATGCACCATAATTGCAGCAAAATGCTGTGAAGGGGTGTACAAATTTATTGGTAGGGGTGGTCACAACCTTTGAAATACCATCAAGGGGTCATGACACTAAACACGTTGAGAGTCGCTGACTTCGTTGGTGTCTGCTTGTGATTGTTCAGGTGGAAAGAATCGTATGGGGCATTTCTTTCGTGGCTACCTGGCAGGCTTGTCCATTCTTAAGAACAGAACAGAGAGCGATCACGTTATCCAGTGTCTCAACACCTGCCAAGAGAAGCTGGACTTTCCTGGAATTGATGACATGGAAAATGGCATGGTAAAAACATCTCAATCTGAAGATTTATACAGAAAATTGTAGAAGCTGCGATTAATTATAATTAAAATGTGTTGCAAAATTTAATTATCGGTAATCATTTTAAGCATAATAGCAAATGAGAATTTGAATGATTTCTTTGAAGTATTAAAAAATTTACTTATACAGGCAATTATATGTAAACTTTTAGTTCTTTGCACATCAGGACGTTATTTATAGTATGTAGAGTGAGCATATGCAAACATTGAGTGCACAAAGGAACTAAACTGAACTGTATTTTGTTTTCTTGGCTAAGGACTTTTAAGAATTTTCATCCAGAATCATAATCAGCGTCTTGATTCCATCAACTGGCAATTGTTTCCCATCAGAGTACCTAAAATATGAGAACAGGAGCTAAAACAAAAGTCACCGAACATGTAATACCATGCCTACAAAGCTTTATCACAGATCCAGGGTATAGTGGATTTTGATACACAGACCCATTGGTATAGGGGTTTTGATTGTCTGATGTCATGTTGCAGCTTTCTGTTTCTTCAATTTTGCTGAATAATGACGATATCGAGTTAGGTGATTCCCAGTATTGATTCAGTCGCATGTCATCTATGTATCAGTGCCACTCAACTGTGTGTGTGTGTGTTCTTTTTCTCTTTCTGGTCTGCAACTGTTTGTTTCACAATTTTGATATTCTTGCTTTTGTCTGTCATTGTGCATCAAGATTTTGTGCGTGTATTTTTAAAGACGGTGTCTATGAACAATGAGATGACGTCCATCACAGTCAGCGGAATAACAGTGGATTCTGTGGAAAAGCTCTTAAGACGCATAACGTACATCAACAGCAGGACGTTTCCCACTCCTGGACATCGACCCTTCTCACTGGAAACTAGAGCAACGTAAGCAAATCTACGTTTTTTTTATTATTATTAATATTTTCCCTCAAGGTACATATGATACCTCAGGATTGCAAATATTAGAGGGGCGTACTTCTGGAATGGTTGGTCTTTGCAGATGGTATTGATGGTAACATCTTTAATAATATTATCATTGTTGAAGAGTATATAGTACCCTTGCAAGGAAGTCTAAATAAGCACTGTTGGTCCAGGCGTGGCCAAATGCAATAGTCGTTCAGTTATTAAGGGGCGTATTACATGTATGACATTTTGGGACAAGGTGGAGTGAGATTGGGAGCTCGTAAGATAAGACACCATCGGCTGTGTTGAATCAGTGTAAAGTGTAAACACTTGGAAGCCCATATGAGCTGTAGTATTCTCATTATCCAAGATTGACCACACTGACGGCCAGCCACGTGTGACACCGTGTGTAGTATTTGTCTTTGAATTTTTTTATAATAAAGCCAACCAATTTTTTTAGCAATCTTGTGAAGTACATGTATAAAATTTGTTCTTCTGTATTGTGTGCACACTAGTTCTTACTTACTTACTTACTTACTTGTACTTTAGTTTGATTTGTAGAGCTATGCCACATCCTTATATGTTGCCAGCTTCAATGTATGATGCTATTGTGTTTTTATTTAGTTGCGTTATTGTATGAACGCAGGAGAGAAGGACATCCTTCAGAATTTAGACAATGTCTGTTAAATGTATATGTCTTGATATGGAATATTAAGGTATTTATCTCGTTACATTTAATTGGAAAATCTGATAAATCGAAGCTTACAATTACAGTTACAATTGATTAATTAAGCTTTGTGGGCGTGGTATTAGGTGTTCAGTGAGTTTTAGACTATTGTTTTATCTCTTGTTCTCATATTTTAGGTGCTCTGATGGGAAACAATTGCCAGTTGATGGAATCAAGACGCTGATTATGGTTCTGGAGCCAGAAAAGCCGATCATTATTGTGAATGCCGCGAAGGTTATTGAGCGAAATGAACACGGACTGGTACATGGAGAGAAGATTTTCCACAACCTGACCATTTCTGCCTTTACCAAGACGGAGGAAAACGAGAGACTGGACGCAGACGAAAAGGTAATGGTGGTTTGTTTTTCAGACTTAATAGATAGGCCCTGACATGTCTGGCCAGATTAACCTCTTGTTGAGCCCCATGCTGATTGTACTTGGGGGCCCAACCCCATGCTAACTGTACTCAGGGACCCAGGCTAATAATGTTTTTGGAGGGGTCCTTGTTGAACTGGGACGCCCATGTTGAACCTGTACATAAGAATTAGGAAGTGCCGTCAATAGTCCTATGTGACAATCGACTTGTAGCTAAAAGCTAACTCATCAAAGTCAGCAGAGAGTATTTTGCCAGAGAGAAGTTGAGCTAAAAGAGAACAAGCATGGTTGCTATTGAAAAGTTTTTAATGCACAATTAAACCGAGACTTAAGCCTTCTTCATATACACACAAATGATTATTTTGAGTAATAAATTTTCATTATTCTGCCTCAATCCGACTGCTGCTCCCCCCATAAGCTGGCCCCTATGCTCAAAGTATGCTAAGCATATTGACTTATCTGGCCCTGCTTACATATGGATGAGTGTTCAGAAGGATACTTGTAAAGTGATGTTAAGAACTGATGGATAGCTCCATTATGATTTGGTTGAGGCGATAACTGTGCAGAAGTGTTTTTGGCAGCAATATGTTTCAGATATGAGAGCAGTTATGTAAATGATAGTAGGTCATAATAATACATTTTAATTATACTTTTAGTGATTTTTAAATTGCTTTTTTTGAAACCATTTTTATTATGAAAATGAATAATAACCGTGTATAAAATAACAATTAATCTTATTGTAAATAGTATTTATGCAAATGATTAAACAGGATGCTGGTAGCGTTGAGACAATTGATTCAGGGGATACGTATCTGTTGGACTCCTGTTTGATCCGAGTGAATCCGCAGCTGAACCTGGATGTGGAGCATCTCCGATATCCGGAGAACCTGTTAAGCCAGCTGCATATGGAGGCAGACATCAGCGAAGATGGATTAGTCATTGCAGGTGACCTTTTGACCTCTAGCAGTTGATTTATCGGCAAGGTAAGGTAATTCTGTTTGCTGTGAACTCATCCAAAGAGGTACAGCTTAGCAGACGAAAGAATCTATTAAAACAGAATGAGAACTTTGCAATGACCTCGTCATTACAGGGAATAACCACTTGTAAAGTAATGTAAGACACTCCTATTTACTGCTGATCGATGGCTGCATACATACTTACACAGGCCTAGCTAGAGACTGTTAATAAAATATTTCGGTACATTATGTTCTGACCACTTTAGTACCATATTGTACTTAATACCATATTGAAGAGTGGTGTTGGTGCACTGTTGCTTGTGTGTTTGTGCATTTCTTATGACGATGACTCCTTGATAAGTTTCAAGTATATTCTCGATAACAATTACAGGACAAAGTGATGAATGGAATGGCTTAGATGCTTTCAAACATCCTATATGAAAGTGTTTTGTAGCTATGGTATGTCATTGTCAGGAAATAGCATCTTTTTTGTCAGAAATTATTTTTTTGCTGACATATTATGCTGAGTCACAGTTAAAACAAAGTACTGGCTAAGTTGTTATCAACATTACTGAATTGCCTTTTAATAAATTACCCTTTAATGACGAGAAGTATTGGTGTTTCATGCATTTTATTACTGGCCCAGTTAGCTACATCGGTAGGCGCGCTGGCCGCGGAAGTCTGTGGTTACGGACACCGCGGTTCAAGCCCCGGTGC
>JAQFXW010004038.1:0-11390 GCA_034693945.1 Dendrobaena attemsi
AGAGACAGAGAGACAGAGAGACAGAGAGAAGACAGAGAGACAGAAAGACAGAGAGAGACAGAGACTGGCCGCTGGTGGTCTGTCGAATATTCGAATATTCAAAAAGCAAAGCTTTCTTTAAACGAGAGAATATGCCATATGTGCCGTTCGGTGTGCGTTGGCAGAGTATATACTACAAGAGAAACACTTCATCATATAAATCATCGACGACGTCTTCAATAAAAGGATCTGGATCGACGACGTAAGACGATTAAGTGCCCCTCTAATTGGTCTCTTGTGCCGTCGACGCTGATTCATCCCCTTCATATTAATCGAAATCCATTATTGCCCAAATAAACATGAAATCTTATATATATATATATATATATATTCACAGACGAATTTCTTGCATTCGTATTTGTATATATTTCTAATTACGTATATAAAATTATTAATGCAATAAATTCGTCTGTGGAAATTAATTTTGTTAAATCATTGCTACCTCCTGATTTTTTCCTTTCTCTCTCTTGTTAACTCTCTAAGAATTCTCAACCTCACAGGTCTGGTGTATCTATATTCTATAACAAACATGTTAACGGGTTATGGTGTGCAGAAATTAAAACTTGAGTAGGCCTATATTGACACTTACGTTTCACAGAGGGATCGCGTTCTTTTGCGCGAAAGTGCAATCGAATGCAATATTAAAATATCTGTTGGCATAGGCTATCTGCTCTTTCTCTACATTTATCTGCTGTTCGTTTAATGATCAAAATCTCTCTGCCGCTATTTCCATCGCACATTCAGTCATTCACCCATCACCTGCTCAATTCAATTTCCAAAACAGCTTAAACAAAAGAACCAAGACAGCAAAACTAGAGTAAGAATAATTCTTCTTTAATCTGCTAGCCCTGAGACAGCAATGGTGTTTAGCGACTTAATTTTTATTAGTCTCGTTTTAAGACGGCGAGTGGCCCGTCCTCTCCTTCACCGTCTCATCTGTCCACAGGTCAGTATATAGACACACATCAGCTGAGTTGGCTAGAGGATTTTAACCCCATGCAACCTCTCTGAAGACAGCCTATCGAGAACCCCAGAAGAGGAGGAGGATGAAGAGAAAGAGGAGAAAGAGAGAAGAGTACAAGTTAAATCAAGCTTTTCTATATGATGCAATGCAGTATATGTCTGACTGGTGCTGATACGTACGACTTCGATTATCTGCTGGAGTTCGAGACCGAATCGTACGATGAGGTTGTCCTTCTCCTGGAAGACAGGTCTCGCCAGAGGCTGGTACTTTCGGTTCGTGAAGATGTCGTCGATCAAACGTTCCTCGTGAGGACCTTGCATAGAACCTGCACAGCACAGCAAAGAACACTATGCATATATATATATAAATGCGTTCATATTATTTTGTAGCGCCTCTGCTTGAATAGATTTCGTGAAGGGCTTTTAATGTTCAAAATGAATGAATATAATTATGTATGCAGTTGTGTGCGCATGTTAGCATGTATATTAATCAATCAGTCAATAAATTAACTCTGTTCATTGCTCTAAGACATAACATAGAAAGTTTAGAACATCATTCTTATAAATTTTGCCAAACAAGCCATGTTCAAGACACCATTGGGAGACACAGATGGAATCGATGTGCCTATAATTAGGGTCACCTGCGTGCAATACCATTTAGCAATAAATAATAATTATGAAACTCAGAAGAAAAACTACATGCCTTGACCTGATTTACGCTTCCCATTTTAAATAAACCAAAGTTTCAACATGTTGGCTATTATAGTGTTTACTTGTCTGTGAACTTTGTCTCTGAACTGTTTTCAGTGGCATTTACTTTTGTCCACTTCAACAGAGGCTAATCCCCGTCGACCGTATCTCTCTTGTCTGAAATGGTCGGCTTTAGGGATTGGCATTGATTCCCCATCGGTGCATAATTATGTAGCCTACTGGTGGGCGTTATACCAATAGCGCTCTGATGCTGATGGGAGATTACATACGTGCCCAAGTGCTTGCAGTGACATGAATCGGTGAATAGTCTAGATATTCATTACATATACAGGTCTAGTTAAATATATGTATCTGATAAGTTTACTATTTGGTAAATAAATGACGTTTCTTGCTGCTGATACCATGATAAGGCAATTTTAAACGCCAGTGTCCAGTTTTATATTATGTCCTCTTTCGGAAATGTGTTAAGTTCATGAATGACGGGCGAAGTTGTTTGAAAGGCAGCTCGTAAAGACAGGTTTATGTACATTGTACAGTTTAGCAAAGAATAAGCGTTATTCTTGTCTGTCGCAGACCTATCTCGTCCGATTGAGAGACAAACAGACAGAAATAGAGGCAAAGACAGAGAGATAGAGAGAGACAGACAGACAGAGAGAGACAGAGAGAGACAGACAGAGACAGAGAGAGTAATCAGAGTGGCAGCTTATGAGAGACAGAGACAGGCTGCAATTAGTGACGACCACATACGAATAAAACTCAGACGGTGCCAATCGCGATCGCAAAGCGATCACCTATCGTCAGTATAACGGTTGTTACGGACGATGGCTGCATCATTGGAACACCCCTGGCGTTACGGTTTCCTTTCGTCCGACAGCCACAGCAGCCCCCCTCTCCATGCACAGTCACCGACCGACCGCTTGCCCTTCTTCACTCGCCACAACACCCGCCGCACCGATCGATATAAACGACACTGCGCCGGATGTAGGGCTTGGCGGATGTGGCGAGGTACAGAGGTCGAACGACTGAAGGTGCACGACATGTAGCGAGGAGGGAAGAGTATAGATGACGCGTAGATGCCATCGCTCGAATGACGAGCACAGATCGCTATAATATTATACGCTGTTCATATGGCTGCTCCAGGAGGTGTATACAAGGCGTTTCTCATGTCAGCAACTTCCATATTTTGGTGGCAGCCTGTTGAGAGAAGTCGGCCAAGAAAAGACAGCCGCGACTTCAGTAAGACAGGAGGAGGCCCATCATGTGTCGTGGTTTTTTTTATTAGGTAATTTCATCAATTGCCCAGATTTTACCCACGAGATGTTACCAATTGGGTTTCTCACGCTCAGATTCCATTCTTAGACGATTTCTCAGTTTCTCCCATAACATATTCCCAGGTGCTAGAAAAGTCACAAAATCAATCGCTTCTCTTAACTGACTGTAGGCTTCGATCATTCAGATTTGAATTCTAACTAAATTATGAACATTTCTTAAAAAATCATTTAGATTTTATCTAATTTTCGGTGCCCAAGGTATTTATGATCCCTCAGGCTATAATAAAAATATTGTCCAGAGACCAAGAATTAGTATTCTGGAATAAGGGCAGGATCAGTTTTGGTATCAAGAAAAGTGCCTTTGTAAGCCACAGCATTAAAGCGCTGAACAAAGCAATTTAAGGCTGAAGCGATAATGCAAAGACGATGAGAAAGCTTTCAAAATAAACAGAAGAGGCAAGCATATACACCGAGGTTAAAATTTCTTTTTTGCTATATCTCTAATACCTGACAATTAATCATCATAAAATTGTCCAGATATTTAGAGAATTGAACCAAAAATGTTATTCCAAAATATCATATTTTTACAACTGACCATAATTTTTATCTGAGGCTTTAAACTTCATAATTATATCGAAATTTAGGTTTACACGCAATTTTCATTCAGATTTTATAAAAAAAAAGGTAGACTAATTCTAACACAAACAGTTTCAATTCAATATTTTTGTGAAGTAATTTTCAGTTGTAGGGCAATGTAGGCCTATGTTTGATGATTTAATTAAAGAAGATGTTCAAGATGTCCTCCTGCTTTTACACAAGCCTGGAGGTGCTGGTCCCACTGCAGAGGTGACAGTACCGTCGTCCGTCGATTATCCTCTATCGTAATATCGCCTGCTTTTTGAGAAGGAAAACAAAAGGAAGTCATTAAATAAATAAGTAATTATGTGCATTTTTTCTTTTGGCCACTAATAAAATATTTATAGTTCAAGTTTTAATATTTTATTCATAAAATAAAAAAATTGGTAGCTAAAGTTTGGCTTCTTCTTTTAGTTAATCAAGGAGTCGAAAATTGTTTGTAAAACTAAATTTCAGTATATGACGTTCAAAGGCTAACAAAAAATTTATGGTATGTTGTAATCATATGATATTTTAGAATAATATTGTTAATTGAATTCTTTAAGCATCTTAAAAGTTTTAGGATGATTCATTGTCAGGTAATAGAGATATATCAAAAGCAATTTGGCTTATTTTTTTATTGAACCACGGTGTGGATAGACGATGAAAGGGACATTTCGAACAACTACTACAGCGTCGACACATATACAAAATGATCCCAATATTCCTGTAGAGTTGCCCATCATTAATACAGAAGAACAGATGCCACAATTTCTACTCTAACAGGTAACGGAACTTCTTAAATAAAGAGGAGAAGCAGTCGTCTAAGCCTACATACTCTTGGCGCAAGGACTCGACAAGTATTTGGAACTATAAACAAGATATAGAAGAACAGATGAATAATGAAGAATGCCTAAAGAAAGATATGCGAAAACACGACAAAACAGATTTTTCCTGTATTGATCCGAATATTGGACATTGAGACAGCAAGATGAAAAAAGACTCCGCACTGTAGAAGTGGGTTTTCTACTCAGGATCGCAGGGATTTCAATATGTGGAGCATTCTAAATTCGGCCTGGTCATTTATCTCTAAGATTGTGCTGAAAAGCTGAGTTATAGTATGCCTTCTATAGACATGTGATTAATTTCTTTTCATCCTTTATTTAACTTTCAGTTTATATAGAACACAATTTCTCAGAGTTCATTTAGATTTCTCAAAATATTCTGCCATGTGAGCATCTTTACGTTAAATCGACCAACAAGGGACAGTTGTATTTGTAATCTGGGGCAACTAGAGGCAACGTATGGAGACTCTATGGAGTAAGGGTAGTGGAGAGCGAGTGGGTGAAAGAAGGATGCTCTCCATCATTGGTGCCTACTCCTCTGCGATCCTTTGTATTCGACATGCGCTCGTCATGTATAGGAGCTGCTGCCACTGATTAAGGCATTCGTTCCTATAATATAGACCCCTAGATTTGTTAGCAGGACTTCAGCGAATCGAACAGATTAATCGCATTATGGACATGAATGCATGTGGTCCCTGCAGTAGTTAAACGCAAGAGCATGAGAGAAGAAAGTAGAGATGGTTGGGCTACTTCCAATCAATCGCTATAGCCTTGGACTACAATCGACGTTTCGTTATGACGAAGAGGGTCAGCCGTTGTCTACCCAGATGGTCAGCCGTTGTCTGCCCCTCTGCAGACCACCAAAGCAGCAATGGGAGGATCTCGATGACGATGATGACGACAGACAATGACGACTGATTGCTATCGACAGTTGAACCGGTCTTTGAGTAGAGCCGTAATTTGACAATAATGGAGAATAGGAGGGAAGGAGGGAGGGAGGGAGGGACATAGAGATACATGAATCTGCAGATACAAAGAAAGAGATAGAACACTACGGTGAAGAATTTCTAACTGGGTCAACCAAAAATACGTTATTTTGCAGCGTCGTCATTATTTACTTCCTCAATTCAACCTATGAATAAAATCGCGTGAGCCTAGATTTGCATTCCATCGGAAATAAGACGACGTGAAAACTTTCGCCGCAATCTCTTGAACAAATATAAGGACTGGCCACTGAGCAAAGCTTACATAAACGGAATGGACTGCGGTGTCAGAGTTGTGAAAGTTGGTCGGAATTAAGATACAGAGCTTGCATTCAGGTCGGCTATTGGCAAAGGTTTGCCTTGGGCCATTGGTCCAAAGCCCTGCAGCTGATTATGATAGGTTGGCGCAGTATACGCAGTCGATGACGCCTTGGGTGTCAATAGACCCGGTCTCAGCGTCTCTGTAATATATTGGTCCCAGTCCACTGCTTATCAACAGGTGTTCGGTCGACAGTTTCACGGAGAAATTTATCGGTGTTTTGCTACGAAAGAAACGCTTTCAGGTTCAGATAACTTCATGCAGTCATCGTTTCTCTTGCGACACTAAAAGGCTTCATAGTAAGTGCATGGATAAACACATAGGCCTATACCTAAATGCGTGTATACATCATCTGCAGACCGTCCCTCAGATTCATTTAACTTTTAGTTATTATACAACGCTCGTAAATAGATTGGTTCTCTGCGTTTAACCTTATAATATGGCAACGCCTTTTGCGATTACAAGTGACAACATGACATAAGCTTAGGCCTATACATGTAGGCCTAGCCTACATCAAGAAATTGAGTTTTGATATGCGGAAAGATATAGTGTAAACAGTGGGTCATGACTTTAGGCCGACACACAATCACACATCTCTAATATAATATCCAAGGGTGTATGCTCTAAGATAATGGCTACTTTAAGTTATGGAATATCTTGGTCATTGGAATTTACACTCTATTATATCCGTAACATTGTCACTATAGACCGTATGACCCATACGTTTAGCCCAATTATTGTGATATGGGTATAGGCATATAGCCTAGTTGGTAGTTCTCTTGTGATTGTATATCGGTACTTGTCTTCTGTGCTTATGAACATTTGGGCGTATCTTAATGTAGCAGACTTGTTAATTGTTAAGTATTTTACGCTTTACCATATTATTAAAACTCTAAGGCTCATATGTAAATCATGTTTATTTCACAGCGGTACAATGGGGCGAGAACTTAAATATTTTGATTGCATGACTGAAAGAGTCTCTCTCCTGTGTTCCATCGCATTTTCTGTCTCTGTCGCTTTCCATCCGACCGAGATCTATGCAGTAATGTCTAGTTTGATTATCTATGACTTGCGGCCAACTAACAAATCATCTGTTCAACTGTCGTCCAGAATCTGTCCAATCGCGTGCAGTCCATGGCAAAGAAGTGATCAAAACAGCTAATCATGCACTTCACCGCCATCGTCATCCGCGGAACTACTTTTTATATAGAAGATGCTATGGGCAGAGCCATATATTGTACGCATATAGTTGCTAACGTATGCTAACAGTCCAGACAGCACCGAGATATTTTGCCAAGTGATTTACAGCGCCCCATAAAAATTAATCGTTGTCATTTTGAGGTTTTCTCCGAATCACGTACAAAGATGCTGGAAGTGTCAAAACAAGCATCAACTAGCTAGTCATAGTGTAGTCTAGTTTTCGTGTAGGGCTACACAAGATGGGGTCTAGGTGATCTCCCCGGTGATTTCCCCCCGGTAATTCCCCCCGGTAATTTTCCTCCGCTGATTTCCTCCCGTTGATTTCCCATCTGGTGATCTCCTCCTGGTGATTTCCCCTAGCCATTTTTTCCCGGTGATCTCCCCCCGGTGATAACATAAGAAGCGGGATGAAGGATTAAAATGTGGATATCAACATAAGAAGCGGGATGGAAGATGAATATATTAATATTAAAACAAGAAGCGGGATAAATGTGTAAAATGTTAAGGAAAAGGTAAAGTTTAGTGTCGTAAATTATGAAGCCTACACATAAAGACAACAATTGAAATAAGAGATTAAAATGTTGAAATTAAACAAAAGCAGAATGAAAACTGAAAAAGTTGATATCAAAATAAGAAGCAGGATGACTGATGCTCATGATGAAAATGTTGATTTGTAAGAATAAGAAGTCGGAATATAGTTTAGAATTATAGGCTTATGATCATGATGTACTGGCACCTGGTAATTTCTTGACGCTAAAACTTTACCCTTAGGCCTACCTGAAAACGTTAATATACGGAAGTTACCAGGAGGTGATCACCGGGGGAAATTACGGGGACAAATCACCGGGGAGGATCACTAGGAGAGATCACCAGGGGAAGATCACCAGGGGGAGATCACCGGGGGAGATCACCGGGGGCAGATCACCGTGGGGTAAATAACCGGGGGGGAAATCACCTGTTTCCCACAAGATGTATGTTTGTGCGTTTGCATAATTATGTGGGCGATATATTGGCGAGGGTCTGCAATAGACGTTTAAATGCCACGTCTCATACCAATTGCGTCCTAAAAACATACATAACATGCATAGTAAAGTTATGCAAGCATTGTATATTTTGCCATCTCGAGTTCTAATTTTGAGACATGAAGGGATCTTGAATGAAAAAAACGTATGCCTATTCAACTATACAAACAGATTATAAGAAATTAACAGGATTCAATTAACTTGTCTTCTTAACTAACTAGGATTGTGTACCTTTCTGACAGTTGCTCTATAGTCCGTTGTCATTATGAACCGGTTTTGAAATGCACTTTTGGTGAAGACTAATTAATCAAATTCTGGAAAGCATTTTAAGTCATTCGGGTGGATTACTGTTGCTGGTTAAGGACATAAGTTAATGAGACATGCAAATGCGTCTGTTTACTGGCATTTATTAAATTTGAGATGCATTGTGGTATATTAGTCTATGTCGTATGCTACAAAGGCCTACTTATAAAACAATTCGGACTACAGTGACACAAAATGGCATATTAGGTTTATCTCGATGCATGGACCAGTTTTATTTCAAAATTAATGTATAGATGTTCTGATGTAGAGCCTACGTTGACGTTACATAGCCATGTAAGAAGATGAAAATGGCAAAATTCGTTGAAAGTTCGATACTCAAACGCTAATCTACGAAGTCGATGATGAATCAGACCGAGCAGTTTATTTACTGCAGAATCTGAGATAAATGGAAAGAGATGAGATGAATGGGGGTTACTTGAGTACTAGACCAAAACGAGACATGGAGACAGATGGATGGAACACGACATGTGTCATTGTCGACCGAGGCCAATGTGGCACCGCCGTCGTTCATCATCGCAACTGAGCTAGACCTTGTCTATATATATATATATATATATATATAATATATATATAGGAGCACATTGAACAACAACTGTTACGCTACACTCTCAGTCCGTAAAAGGTGAACCGAGTTCAATCGAGCAACCAGTGGAAGACGAAGAACAAGTTACTACGTTAGATGATAGGCCTAATTATTATAATCCTACGCAATTAAGTTTAGAAAATTACTTAAACAGATTGCGCGGAACATAAATCTAATAGCCTAAATCATCATGCTATAATAATAAAAAAAGTAACATTTGCTCTGTGAATTTTTAATAATATGATTAATAAGACCAACACTGTCCTACATACCTTGTTTGTATCAAGCTATAACCTGTCTCGTATTTTGCTTATTTTTGCTGAGATATACACATGAATGCTAAATAAAGTTCAGCGGTTCACTAAATTAATCAAGTAAAACAACTTAATAAAAGAAAGTGCGTAGTTCGGAACAACGCTTGATCTAACGATCGCACTGATAAAGTAATGTGTTAATGTCAGTATTTTGGCAACGGTTTTCTTCTTTCGTTCTTACGCTGGATGTGTGCAGCAGATCTTGCAACACATTATTGTCGTCCTCTCAATATTCCGTTCAGCTCTCTGTCGAAGGCAGCGGCGGATAGAGGGAGCAGGAGTAGGAGGAGGTAGGAGGAGGAGATAGGAGGAGGAGATAGAAGGAGTCGCTAGGAGATAGGACTGTGGGGGTGTCATCGTCGTTCGACCGACATCCACCGACGACCTCTGATCAAGTGGATGTTCTTTCGGTGCACCACTGGCACTGACTACTAACACTGGAAACGTCGTTGGCGCATGCGCGGCGTGTATAGGCAAAGGAGCGGAAGTTGAGGGCCACGGAGAACGCCCCCGCTTTGTTGATCTTATTTCACGATTAAGCTGTATGTGCCCTTCAGCGTAACAATTGTCATCAATTGATCAAATATCCTTGCAGCTGCTGCTGCTGATGTCGTTGCTTATGCTGATGCGTCGTCGTAGCTTCGTCTCCTTAGACTGCGTATTTTCTTGGACGATGGAAATTCAATCGACCGCGTAGCCACATAATATATTCCGTTGGCATTTGTCGGCGGTGCAGGCTCTGGCCAGCCAACGAGCTTCGAGATTAGATTGATGCTGAGGAGTGACCCGGACCTTGGAGCAGAGATACAGACGCCGCCGCCACTGCAGGTCTCCTCCTCCGTCGAGGTCTCCCTTGCTTAACATATCAAAACTTCTGATGCTTTTGAAATTAATACCTCCGACATATTAGACAGAATAAGAAGCGCCGTAGAAACAATCACAAGTTGATCAGTAATCGTACGGATGTTTAATGTCGAGGACCCGCAACAAAAGTGACCCCCCGCCGCGTCGGTCAATCAAAGTTAAACGACTTGTATAAGTTCTATGCAGGTGAAAGATGTTTGCAAACTGCTCGTCTGCAAACTGATGACTAAAGAAAGGTCATGAGCATAATTTTTAGGCGCACGACGATATTCGGAAGAAAGTTAAAAAGTATATGAGATGACTAGACAAACGTTATAAAAATAATTTTCGGCGGAAACGGGAAACTGCCGCGAAAATTTTATGTATAAGCCTGTGCCTAGGCTAACAAATTTCTTAGGCCTAAAACTGCTCTGGCTACGTTCAATTGTTCAAGCCTGTGGGTGCCTCTGCTATCAAGTTCACTTGGACAGCGTTGCTTGACTTAGCTACCCCACTCCATCTGTTCTCAACTGTCCATTATGCTCACCCGCTGTGAGCAAACTAGTGATTCGAGCATTCGAGGATGGGACTGCTCGAGTCTGATCTAAAACAGCTAGAGTTGGCCATTTGTCGAATGACAATGCAACACTCCGAATGCCCACATCATTTATGGATGCCATCGACACTTGTTGGCTATGACGACCACTCTCCAATAAAGCGAGTCCCATTAACACCAATAGAGTCTCGTAAACCGACCTAAACTTGTCAATAAAACCTTAACCATGCTGAGCAGCAAACGTAACCTGTAGAACCAGTGTAGAAACTATCCTGTGCGTATAGCCTACATTGGAGGCCTACAGTGTATATGTGCACATATTGCAAAGCTACTCTATGCTAAGATTCTTAGCCCTATAGCAATAGTCATTGATTGTTTGCACCAAGTTGTCGATAAACAACCAAGTCGCAATTGATGCCTACATTTAGGCCTACACTGTCTGAGTAATATTCGTGCAAACCAGTGCAAACTTTGCATAATGTAACGTACACAAACCGGCATATATCGACATAGTATTTAACATTATCAAAACAATTATTCCCCTAAAAGATTTCTTTTGTTCAATGAACTTTCTTTAATATTTTCGAAAGTATCTGAATTGACGAACTGGTGAACCTTGAGTTCCGTGAAGTTTTACATAGCTTGAAAATGTAATTGCGTGCCTTATCTCCAATGCGCATGTGAAATGTGGATATGGAGGAAGATGCTGAGAATATCATGGACAGAGAAAAAGACTAATGAATGGGTACGCATGGCGATTGGAATCGAGAAGGATGAGACGTTACAACAAATAGTGCTAAGA
>JAQFXW010004039.1:0-11390 GCA_034693945.1 Dendrobaena attemsi
GGTCCCGACTACAGCCCGGAGGTGTGTCGGAGTTTACACGCCGAAGCGCAACGAGCAATTGTGAGTGAAGGACTTGCGGTGGGTGGGATTCGAACCCGCAACCCTTCGGTTACAAGGCGGCGACCTTCACCACTACACTACCGCGTCACAGTAAATTGATGGAATGTTACTATGGCTAAGTTTGTCTCATACTGTTTCTTTGTTGCATAAACGTCTGTGCCCTCTCTACATGTATATACGATTAGTATTTGGGCACCCCTGCTAGTGGGATCTTTGGGTTTCCCTTTAGAGTTTAGAAGCTCAACCGTGTTCTTGTATAATATGTTTTGTCTATTGTAATGATTGTCTGTACTTTCGGTTGTTATCTTACTAGTAATCCTAATTTGATTTTCAATCTTGAAAAGGGACCACGAAAACAGTCCGACAAGTTAGTGGTTACACACAGCCAGCTAGAGAGAGAGAGAGAGAGAGACAAAGTCAGACTTTGTTTTCGTCATGACTTGATGGATGGTGTGATAAAAAGGTTTGAGAGTGAAGAGGGGGAGGGGTAATCCGGTTAAGGGGTTGATTCATCTGTTCATGGTCTGATAGAACCAGCCTATAGAGTGAAAACGGAAGGGGTATTTCGTCTGATTTATGCGTCTTCAAGGGGTCACGTTCGTTATAGCTTGGGTCTTTATCGCAATGGGATGCCAATCACGACTGATTAGAATCTCCACAGAGTACAAATTTGTTTGTAAATTTTTGCACCACTGGCGCCCTCTATAATAGCCACGACGACTGGTAAGTGCAGTTCTGCACGCCGTCCATGGAATAGGCCTCTATTATGTAATGTAATCCAGGAGCATTCTGCCAATCCCGGGATTACGGGATTAGAAATTAATCAATCCCGGAATTGAGTCCATTTGTAATTAAAAACTATTCAAGCCCTGTATGATATATTATCAGCTAAAGAGAACTCGTTCACGTAGGCTACGTTTAACAAGGGGCGTTTGAATTGCGAAGTGTCTGCTGTTGGCTCGTCCTCCGGATTGTCTGCAAACCAGATTATATTTCAGCCACGGTCGGGACTTAAACACCATTCCTCTCGATTTACTCCCCAACACTATAACCACTACACTGTCTGGGTATTAACGTGGGTTTTCCTATAGTTTCGGCTTGCTACTGGCTCTGTTTGACTCTGCACACCTTTGTAACTGCGTTATTAGGGGTCCCCGGGAGCACGCCTGAAAACTGAATACCCGCGTAGGCGTATCCTGTTCTTGCCTGAATGCCAATCCTGCGGATCTGCATTGAATGGCCATTGAAATATGAGACATGTTATCCGACTTTTAGTCAACTAAACTGACAGACAGCTTAGGACGTTGGCTTTGTATTTCTCTCAAGCAACGCATTGCTGTTGTGTAAGACTTAGTGGAGTAATCTTTGCGGTTCTACTTATGTAGTAGACTGAATTTAATAGTATGCAGATTTTTTTATCCGCTATTTTATATGTTGACCAGCGCTTGTACCCGGCTTACGCTGGGGTCATTTCCCAGGCGTAATTTCGACGGCCATAAGTCGACAATGTCAGTGATTGTTCAATCGGGCTGATAGGCTTATTTTACTGGCAAAATATTTAGCGATTTAATCGGCCCATGCGTATCAATGGCAACTACACAGACAAACCTAGCCGACTGTCCTTTGCATTGTGTTGCATATTAAGCTGCTCCCGTCAATTAAGGTCTGACTTTTATGAAGTTACTCTCAAACGACCTTACACCTCGAGCATCCATGACCCGGTTATCCCAAGAGCTGATTGCCCTTCTAAAAAACTTTCATTCTAAGAATTATTTCTTGCTGGAATGCACGCTGAATTACAATAGGAAAACTGGACTTATTATATTCTAAATAGGTTCGTTTGGGTATTAGTTCTAGGACTGCAAGCCTGTCTTATGACATAATCATCTCGATAAATGTGCCCACTCCACCCCCACTACCCCTATATTTAGATTTCTGTGTAAAAGGCCCATATCACTGTAATTTAACACAGTCCACCAGATTTTCATTAAGTCACGTTTCTTTGATAGTCAAAATGGATACTGGTAGTTAACTATGCTCTTCGTGGATCTTTCTTGTCTTATTTAATAGACTTCTCCAGTTAATATGCGTTATTGTGAGCGTTTGATCAATGTCGAGAGTTTTGGATGATAATGATTCGAGTGACAGGTAGGGATTGCTCCAGGTTTGAAGAAATAAATGTCTGGAGGTAAGTCAGTTAACCAGCCAAACAGTAATTTAGTCAAACAGCCAAACAGTAAGTCAGTCAACCAGTCAACTGAAGTCAATCAGTAGGCCTACACCAGTAAGTCAGCAAACTCGTCAGACAGTATAAGACTCTCCAGCAGCCAAACAGAAATCAGTAAACTAGTCAAATAAACCAGTCAATAAAAAAATACGTCAGGTTGCGTACCAGTCTTTTCGTCTGTCATTCATTCAAGCCCAACCTAGCCAGGCAGAGTCATTCTACTGTGGTCTGACAGCATTATTAGCCAGCTATCTACTCAGTCAGCCATCTAGCCAGCCATCTATTATAATAGTAGGCCAGTCACACCTGCCCAGCCAGTGAGCTAATCTTTCAGCCAGTCATTAAACCAGCGAGTAGGCCTGTTGTTTTCATCCAGTAAAAAGTTGGGGTGAAAATAGGTCAGCCAGCCAATAGCATCTCCATCACTCCTTCTATTTTGGTTCGTTTATTTTGGCCTGCGGTTTATAATTATTATCTGTCTTCGTCGATGACCAATCATTTGCTACGAGCTGCAATTAATTAGAAATTGCAACGAGGTTTTATTGCATTTCGTGACCAGGATCTTGATGATGTAGGTCGGGTTATTATAAGGAGATATGACGAAACGTTATGCAGAAAAAGTATGCTTTGAGAAATACACGCAGTACAGTGATTCATATTCTATTCTTCAATTGTATCTAACGGTTAATAAGTGCCATGTTGTTCTTACTAAATGTTAATTGCTTGCTAAGAATGATGGACAATATATGAATCTACTGAATCCATGTTACTGGTAGGCCTATATAACAAGCCTGTATCTTCAATTACGTTCAGTCGCTGCTTATAGCATGGATCGAGTGTGAGTTATAATTAGAGTGTGTATGTCTAAATGCAAAATATCTCAAATTGAGGTCTCTTTAAATAAAACACATTGCCTCAATTAAGAGCTTGGAATATTGTTACCAAGGTTTTAGCATCTGTTAGACTTTCTTATTTAAATGAGTGAACCGTCGTTATTTGACAGTACTGTTGTTAATGTATTAGAGTGAATTGTAAGTATTTAAAACATTGCAGGGAACTTTCAGGTTACTGGCATAAAAAAGTGTAACTTGTAACTTGGCTGGTGAAAAATATTTTCTGATAATGTATAGTAAGGAAAAAAGTGCAAATATATTTTTGAGATATCAGTTTAGTATTGTTGATAGAAATTGGAAATGGTCAGATAGTGTGAACACTACATGTTTTTTAGCCGACTATAGAACACTGAAGATACGGGCCACATTAGTGGGGCATGGTAGTGTAGTGGTAAAGGTCGCCACCTTGCAACCGAGGTTCGAATCCCACCCGCCACGTAAGGACCTTGAGCAAATTTTTCACTCACAATTGCTCATGGCGCTTCGGCGCGTAAACTCCGACACACCTCCGGGCTGTAGTCGGGACCGCTTCTGAGTAGTAGGAGACTTGAAGGGGCGGTATAGAAATGTGTTAATAAATAAATAAATAAATAAAATCCTGTTTACAGAAGTCCTGCATAGTATGAGTTGCAATGTCAAACCAAGTTGTTAACACAATCAAAATATGAACATATGACCAATGTGCCTACAACTCTTTATTGGCTTCCTGTTGGGTGAAGGATCAGTTTAAAGTTAGGGCTGTACATAACAGAACTTTGAGCCAAAAATATTTAAAATCAGACCCCACAATCTCCAGACTTAGCATTATTCAATAAGCCCATAATATGATTGTCATATCTAAATAAGAACTGTGGCTGGTGAAAGAACTTTCCCATTACTGAACCGAAATTCTGGCTTCCAGGACAATACCAGTAATGACTTATTAACTGTATAAATATTTATTTATTTACACATATCTACACCACCACTTCAAGTCCACTACTCTGAGGCAGTCCCAACTACAGCCCAGAGGTGTATCAGAGTTTACACACCGAAGCTTCACGAGCAATTGTGAGTAAAGGATTTGCTCAAGATCCCTAAGTGTGGTTTGGTCTGAATCAAAACCATCACCCTTCAGACACAAGGATGCGAATATCCCACAGCGCCACCATGCCCCATATACAAATAAGGTATATTAATCATAGTTCATAAAATAATATTAATTCATTTATCTTGTATTAGAGGTCATGCAATGTCGCAGTGAGAAATTGAAATATTGTGCAACAGCAAATGTTGTATATTTTATTAATAAGAACACTGTTTTGTGTTTTGTTTTGCACTTGATGATGTTCAGAAACATATGAGGTGTGTAAGAATCGAGGAAGATGCGCTATCAGTCGAGCAGCAGCGTTACAGGTGACGTCGAAACCTCCTTGGTAGCAAAGGACACAAATGGTCAGCAAATTAAAACTTTTGATTTTATGTAGATATCTAGATAGCGGTAGTGTAGTGGTGCAGGTCGCCGCCTTGCATCCGGAGGGTTGCAGGTTCGAATCCCACCTGCTGCGTAAGGACCTTGAGCAAGTCCTTCACTCACAATTGCACGTGGCGCTTCGGCGCTTCGGTGTGTAAACTCCGACACACCTCTGGGCTATAGTCGGAACCGCCTCTGAGTAGCAGCAGACTTGCAGGGGCGGTATAGAAATGTGTGAATAAATAAAATAAATAAATAAATAAAAATATATTAATTCTGGGTCGACTTCAGTGACCAACACCACTTACCACTGCTTCCAGTTTGTCCAGCTGCACCACTGGCGCCAGTGAAGCCCTGAGAGCCACTGCTTCCTGTGTTGCCAGTTGAACCTGTTGCACCTGGCTGTCCAACTGATCCAAGCTGACCAGGTAGTCCAACTGATCCCGTTGCACCGGTGTTTCCACTGCTGCCGGATACACCAGAAGCCCCAGTGAACCCACCAGATCCCGTTACTCCAGTTGAGCCCGTAGGTCCAACGGCACCACCTGTACCGGTAGAACCAACGTTGCCCCTGCCACCATCCACGGAGCTCCCTCCTGGTGCACCAACCGGTCCTTGAACTCCGGTTGCACCTACAGGACCTCCGGGTCCGCCCTGCCCCGTGGCACCAAAAGGACCAGCTACTCCACTCGCTCCAGTCGTGCCGGTGCTTCCAGTAAATCCGGAAGCACCAGCGGCTCCCGTAATCCCGGTAAATCCAGTTCCACCAGTTTGACCAGTGCTGCCACTGGAGCCTGAAGCCCCTGTAGCTCCAGCTGCTCCTATCTGTCCAGTAGGGCCAGTGGCTCCAGCAACCCCTGTGGTGCCAGTGGCCCCTGAAAATCCAGTGCTCCCCGCCAGTCCTGTAGAACCAGTTTGACCAATAGCACCGTTGGGGCCCTGTACACCTTGAGAACCAATATTTCCAGTGTTACCAGTTGAACCTACCACGCCTTGATTTCCAGTACTTCCTGTAGAACCCTGCACTCCAGTTGCTCCAGCGAATCCTGTACGTCCAGCTACTCCTGTACTCCCGGTCTGACCAGTTTGACCATTGAGACCTGAAAAACATTCATTAGTTTCTGTCATAAAAACATCAATGCAATCTATTCCTACCACCAACAATACTACAAACCACCACACCCAACACCACCACAATCCCATCAACACAACAACTGCCACCCTAGCCGCTATAATATATATAACCAAGTTACTCAAAGCATTGAGACTTTCTGTCACCAAGTTCTAATCAAGAGTTTCAAGGACTTAACAACAAACCTGCAGCTCCTTGTTGACCAGTTGCACCCTGGAATCCCGTTGCTCCAGTTCCTCCAGTGGAACCAGTCTGACCAGTAAAACCAGTAAATCCAGTTGAACCCGTTGACCCTGTGGAGCCAGTTCTACCCTGAACACCGGCTGCACCAGCCAATCCAGTAGCGCCAGTCGTGCCCGTTCCACCAGTTACACCATTAGCACCCTGTATGCCAGTCACCCCAGTAAATCCAGTAGCACCAGTCTGTCCTGAAGACCCAGTGGAGCCTGTTGAACCCGTCCATCCCGTAGACCCAGAGGCTCCCAAACCTCCAGTCCATCCAGCTACTCCAGCCTGTCCAGTGGATCCAGTGAAACCAGTACTACCCGTTATGCCCTGCTGGCCAGTGTTCCCTGTGGTGCCAGTATCACCCGAAGGTCCCTTCTGCCCAGACGATCCAGTTCCTCCGACCGCACCAGTTGATCCTGTGTTCCCGGTTGCACCTGGTGCACCGAGCTGTCCAACGAGACCAGACGGTCCACTCGACCCAGTAGCACCCGTTGATCCTTGGAACCCTTGAGAGCCAGTGGCACCAGTGACTCCGTCCCTGCCCACAGCCCCTGAGCTTCCAGTTGCACCAGAGATGCCAGTGTTCCCCGTTGCCCCTGTTGCACCGAGCGCTCCAGGGATACCAGTTGCACCAGTACCCCCAGTAGCACCAAACTGCCCAGCGAATCCTGTTCCGCCTAGCTGACCAGTAGCTCCAGTAGCTCCTATGACTCCATTTGAACCAGTTTGACCGGTTGCACCAGTAGAACCACCTCGACCTTGTGCACCAGCAATACCTGCTGAACCTTGAGAACCAGTCACTCCTGCAATTAAATAGCAGTAACTGAAAGATCAGTCATGCCAGCTTCATCTATTCCTGCTATGTATACTGATATCGAATATTCTTTATTTGGCAGAGTATTACTAGATTACTTATCATCATATTTGTTTAATATCATTGAACATTCTGACAGGACGCAGTGTGATTGCAAGTAAAGTTCGGAAATAATCTAATATAAAAATGAAATGAGGATAAAAAATAGTAGAAGTTTAAGAATAAATGCACATTTTAAAATAAAACTCTAGTAATAAACTGACTGTCATATACTAGTAAGATACCAAATCATTTGTAGATTTATAATAAACAACAATATGGGACAAAAATCCTCTGCTACTTGTGGAGAATTACTCTCACAATGAACATCTTTGTGATAATGACTGCAAACAACATTGAATAACAATATGGATAACATATATATAATACCGGTATTAAATATTTCCTGCATTCCAATTAAATCCCGACACAATGCAGACAATAAACCTTACATAACATTCCCTAAAACTGAAAATTACAATAATAATGATAACAACTATTGAATTTGAAGCCAACAGATACAAAAACAGTATTTACACTACATGTCAGATTTATCTACAGGCCACACTAAGTAGACAATAACCTGTGAAACCGGTTTGACCAGTAGAACCGGTGTATCCTTGAATTCCGCTCGCTCCGGTTGCTCCCACTGACCCTTGAAGTCCTTGGACACCTGCCGACCCTAACTGACCGGAACTTCCAGTGTTTCCTGTGGTTCCAGTTGCACCAGATGAACCCGTCATGCCAGTAACGCCAATGTTACCAGATGAACCTTAACGAATTGAACAACACACATCGTACATGATAACAACTGTTCTAAGGTTTGAATCAGAATGGTTTCCATTACTCCTTATCAGATGTAATCCACATAATTTGCCACTTATGCTCCTAGCAAGTATTTTGGTTATCCAAAATAACTGAGGGGGAGGGGTCAACAACTGGATTCTCGCAGGCATATGTAAACCCCCAAAAAAGCTGATGACCTGTTTTAGGCATTACTTGAATTTCTCAGTAAAAATCTTCTACACAATAAAAATTCCTTCTTTGACCTTTGTAACTCCAAAACATTGATGACCTTTTTTAGTCATTTCTTGTATTTCTCAACAACAATCCTAAATCTTATGCAAAATCCTGCTTCATCACTGTTTTTCTCCCCTCTTTTCCATTTCTTGAAGGTCAAAGGGTTTGGGGAAGGGGGTCAAAAGCTGACCCCAACCCAGTTAGTCACTTAACTGGTGGGTGTCAGAAAAGTAACAGAGGGTCCAACAACTAAAGCACTGGTCCAATTACTAACCAACCCATATAGAATAGTCACAGTAATGCCCCTCAAAGAGTCACCTAATCTGCCTAACAGTGCGGATGCCATCAATTTTGGTTATCAGAACTTAATATTCAACTGCAACCTAACTAGCCAGTGTTATTTGATAGTTGAAAACTGCACTATTTACTTCTTTAAATTATATTCGATTCTCTTGAACGAATGCATATATAATTCAACTACACAATTCTCGTGGTAACAATGTAACGGTCTCCGAGAATAATACTAAATAATCACTAATGTATTCGCCAGGTGGCACTTATAATTTACATTTCGCCGTAAAATATTGTACGGCTTACATACAGCTTCTGATCGCACTACGGGCGCTTTATTTACGATCACGATAATTTGAATTATTTTCAAATTTACATTTTAAGTCGCATTCTGTGCAGAGCTTGAAATAGTCAGTCATTTGTAATGGGTTATAGCTAGTTATGTTATAGTTCCAAGATGAACCTGCAATGCCTGCATACAAATAATTTAAAGTACGGAATTTCCTATTGTACATTTCTTCAGAGCTTCTAAAGCCTTCACCAACTAATAACTACATAAAAATATTCCTGACAACTCTATTAATTGAATTATTAATAATTATATTAACATTAATCTTTCATGATTACCTATAGGCATACAAACTATAACGGATCTGATTCTCAGTTACTCACTTGAGTGCAAGGAAGGCCGATGCTTACTTGTTGTATTCTTATTAATCTATACAGTCCATGCCGTGTATAGTTTTATACATTTCACGATCATGATTTGAATAAACTTAAGTTGATCAACATTTTGTATTCAGTAATATATTTTATTACCTGTTGCTCCTTGAAGTCCTGTAATCCCAGTAAATCCCGTTTGGCCTGTCGATCCGGTAAATCCCGACGCTCCAGTTCGTCCCGATGCTCCCGTGGACCCTGACGCTCCAGTTCTTCCCGTAGCTCCATTGGGGCCTAATACACCGTAAGACCCACCTCCACCTGGAACCCCCGGCGCTCCAAGTGGACCCATCTGTCCAGTCATTCCTAGCTGACCACTGCTGCCTGTATTTCCTGTCTGACCAGACGATCCAGAAGATCCAGTTGCTCCAGTATTTCCACGAGCCCCCACTGGCCCAGTAGACCCAGTCGAACCGGTCTGACCTAATGACCCAGTGGCGCCTGCGAGGAAGAACAAAATCTATTGAAAATTATAATTGAAAAAACTGAATAAAACTTTCTAAAATTATAATTGAAAGATAATGCTTAACTTGAGATTCCTTCAGCAGTACAGTAAATCTTTTTAGAACATTAAATATGAATTGTGTTATACTCACAGGCGTAATTTGTGGGTGGTACATGGGGTACATGTACCCCCCACTTTTTCAAACAAAAAATAACAAAACGTCATTCCTTGTACCTTTTGGAGCTTTCTGATGTAGAATAAGCTACAAAAGGAACAATTTCATTATACCCCACTTTTTATATCAAAGTAAACTTGGAGAATACATTGTACCCCCACTTTTTAGACCAAAGCAATCTTGGAGAATAAGTCTGTACCCCCACTTTTTAGACCAAAGTTACCCCCCTGGTTATACTTATGTTTTGTTATGAACTCTTCTAAGTCAACAAAATACTTACACATATGTATAATTACGTTCTGTGAACCACAGAAACCGTTAGGTCATCGAAAGGTGAAATGCACAAATGCAATGTCAATTGCTAAATTACGGTAGAAATCAAAATTAAATTAAAGATTTACAATTAAAATATTATTGCAATCTACATGTAAGTATACACTGTAAAGGTTGTAAACCATTTCATTACGGTTTCAACCGAATTAAATCCCGCACAGCACAACATGTAAATGAGCAACATAAATTTTTAAAAATGTATCCTGACGAAAGAAAAAAACTAAAATACACAGAATTCAAAACTGTTGAAATTGTTACGGTTGACAAATGGTACGTAACATTATTGCACATGGCTACATACCTGTTTGACCGGTAGCTCCGGTACCTCCTGTCAATCCTGTTGTTCCAGTGGACCCAGTCACACCAGTAAACCCTGGAAGACCTGTCTGACCAACGTTTCCAGTGACACCAAACTGACCTGTGGCTCCAGTTGCTCCAGTATTTCCCACCGTCCCAGTAACCCCAGAGCGTCCAGTTGATCCAGTTGCCCCCCAAACTCCTGTAGCACCCGTAACTCCCTGAACGCCTTGTGCTCCAGTTATTCCCGTGGCTCCAGTAAAACCCGTTTGGCCTGTGACTCCAGCCACTCCAGTTGATCCCGTAGAACCAGTCCATCCAGACGATCCAGTGGATCCAGTTATGCCCGTGCTACCAGGTAAACCGATAAAGCCAGTGGCACCAGTAGTACCTGTAGATCCTTGAGGGCCCTGGGAACCAGTTAATCCTGTGCGACCATCCGGACCACGAGGTCCCGTTGCACCAGTGTCTCCGGACTGTCCAGTCGAACCTGTTATAGCGAATAAATTAATAGAATATGAAAGAATGTGGGTCCACAGTTCACCCTATTTACAACAATTGAATATGACTTTATAGGATTGAATGGATCTGTACAGGTGTACATTTTGATAAATGGATTGTACTGGTAATCAAAGATTTACATGGTGTCATTCGAGGAGGATAGAGTGGTGATATGTGCAATCCAGATCAACTGCAAATCAAATAAAAAGGATTGAATAGAAGGTGCATATGATTAAGCGAGCGCTTTGAACTTAGCTTTAGAGTAGCACTTTGACATTTGCAGTTTATGATTACGATCTAAGATTAACGAACTTTCCTTTTTTGTTATGTATTATACTTAATTACCAGTTTGGCCATTTGGTCCAGACACCCCAGCAAATCCGGTGTTTCCAGTGCTTCCAGAAGAACCAGTTGCTCCAGTTGAACCAGTCTGGCCAATGGTTCCTGAAGATCCTGTGGAACCCTGGACACCAGATGATCCAGTTGAACCAGTTGAACCGGTAAAACCTGGAAACAGAATCCAAATATCCGTCGTGGAGTGATTTTGTTTTCATTTCTTGAGCACCAATAGCATTTAATACTGCATCCATTCAAAGATAATTTTTATTTATTTACGCATTTCTATACCGCCCTTAAAGTCACTACTACTCAGAAGCGGTCCCGACTACAGCCCGAGGGAGTTTCAGAGTTTTCACGCCGAAGCGCCACGAGCAACTGTAGGTGAAGGACTTGCTCAAGGTCCCTGCGCGGTGGCTCGGGTCT